>LBNU01003077.1:165601-185272 GCA_014162995.1 Artemisia annua
AAAAAAAGAAACAAAAAAACTATAAAGCGTGAAAAAAAGACAAAAGAAAAGAAAGAAAAAAAAGGAAAAGAAAGAAAGAAAAAAAATAATAATAGATAAGTCAAAGAAAAAGGAAAAAAAAAAAAATCATGGACTTATGTTTTCCATTTAATCTTAAGTTAATCCCCCGATCAAACTAGATGGAGGGTGAGGATTTGTCCTTGGTATAAATAAAGTGCCTCTATTCAGCAATAACAAGTCCGTTTTAACTTTTTCCTTACAATATATGCGTTGTAAAAAAATGTCCAAATATCGGGAACAAATGTTCGGTTTATGGAATAAAATAAAGGAAACACTTCTCCTTTAAATCTCCAACAAAGATCAAATTATATGATCTTTATGCCTCACTAATTACGGTAACATTTTAATATATAACGAATCGCATAATGTTGCACATAAAAATTGAGTAAATATTATCGATACGCATCTTTAAAGAATGATAAAATTCTGTAGTTTTTTTAAAGTCAAGTTAGTATGATTGTCACGAATCCATGGCTTTTATATATTTTTAGGAAATGATGCCTGCTGCAAATTTACCTTTTTGTGTTCTATTTAGCAATAACTAAATATTTTATCCAATAGTTTAGAAAATATTCTTTTCACAAATTAAAAATAAAATGAAACTGCTTTAGAAGGTACTGAGATGCAGACACCACCTTATGGAGTATATGAAAACACGGACATGTGATGCACGCAGAATATTGAAATAAGGCAATAAGCACATGGTTCATAACTCAATTTTAATAACCAGCCCATGATCATAGCTTAATTCTCAAAAGTTATTCTGTCAACTATTTGATGAAAAAACAAGTATTATAAATATATATAAAAGGCAAACATGATGTGACACAAATAAAGTTTCATAATCTTGCTTAGGCCCCTTAAACCTTGCTCCCATTGGTCCTCAAGTGAGATGAGGAGGTGTTTATTGACCCAACAGTGTTACAGAAATGGGTTGGCAGCATCCCATTCGAGGAGAAACTTTGCCCCGTCTACTGTTCATGTACTTTTTAACGTAATGACCCTGTTATACATTTAACATCGTCATTATGCACCAAACGTGTCTTAGAAATTTCCAGCCCCTTCTCATTCTTCTTATTTCTCTCATCATAATCAAACAAGACTCATATTTCAGATTCATCCATATCTTACCATCCATCCTCATCAAAACCAGCGGCGCTGTGGTTACACAAAAACCAAATTCCTTGCATAAAAGTTATTTCTAAGGTTTTTATCTGTGATTTTTCAGTTCAACAACTTTCTGATGATGAAGTCCTTTCTCACATCTTCAATAATTTTTGCCCATAACAATGGAGAATCGATGAGGTAGATTTTCAAAAATTATTGTCTCTCATATAATTTCAATTCAAGATCCATTTTTTTACACCCAAACAAACAAACCGAATTCCAGTTATTATTATTTATTTATTTTGGTAAAAAGTTTTGTTCTTATTTTTGGATTCTGTTTAATGGCAGGTTCAGCTATTTTGAGTGGGATTCATGGATTACTCAAAAGGATGAAGTGCAGATGCCATTATCTCTTTACTCCGTCAGTCTTTACTTCATCTTTTCAATATATTCAATTTTGTAGAATTTATGGGTATTTTGATTTAGTTAAGATTTAGGGTTCACTGTATACGGAATCGGTAAAGCCTTTTTTTGGCTGCCGGTAATATTTTTGTAATCGGTTTATGCAGGAATGAGTTACAGAGATAGAAGAGAAAGAAGTATAGACAGTGAAAGGGAGAGGAAGGAAACAGAGAGCAACAAGAATAGAAGGTGAAGCAGGGGCGGTGACAAGGATAGGGGTTGGAAAAGAGAGCGGGCCCGAGATTATGATTACAACATACAGAACATAGGCGTAAAAGCAAGGTATCATCATGACAGGTATGGTCACTAAATAATAAAAGTTGTGCTCCATCAAACTTTTTCATGATACAAAAAAACTTGGACTGGGTGAAAAAGGGGTTACCTAAAATTATTTTGATGAGTAGGAACAGCTTTGATGAGGCTGAGATAGTCCGCGTCTTGGCAGGACAACCTCAGTTTTTTACAGTGAGTTTAGTTTGCTGAAAATAAGCTTCACGAAAGTTTAGTTTCAATGCTTTTTAGTATTATGTGTATTATCATACTAACTGGCTTTGATGAGTTTGAATGGGTTTCAATTAAAACTGAGATTGGCCGTATCTTGGCAGGGTAAACTGTTAATGTTGCAGCCATGGTGGATGAAAGTATAACAACCTTATAAGTAAATCCAAACATAAGCTGCTTTCTGAATTATCTAAAGCAAGTTGTTTCGAAAGGTTGAGGTTGCTTATTTCAAAATGTAGATTGCTACATGTGTAGATTTGTTAAGGACTCCAAAGTACTCCATGATATTTATGGATCTTTTTGTTTACAGGGTTTAAGTAACAACGACAGAGGCTACCGGAAAATATAAGGATGATGAAAAGTTGGATAGCATCAGGATTGCCACAGTTACATGGTACTACTTTTATACCTTTTGAAATAAGATTATTGATATATTAGATGAAAATTGATAAGGTGGAAACCGATATGATATAACAAGGAATATATAACGTAAATTCATGAACGTGTGATGAAAAAAAGAGTGTCATCAGGAGGTAAATATGTGTCGGTAAACATACGACATGTCCACGTCGTTTAAAGGGAACAAAAAATTTATTCCAAGAATGAAGGTTTTCAGAGTCATGCTCATTATAAGTACGAAATAATTTATGAAATTGTTACATTAGTCCATCAAAAGTTGCCGACAACTGAGGTGAAATTGTGTTTCCTTTAATTTCATTGTAACAGCTATTGACATGTATACTTTCTGAATCCTTAGCTTAATACATACTTCACATACTTCTTTTGTTGTTTTTAGGTGATCATTTGGGAAACAATTTGACTTGCTGCTATAGTTTTGAAATCCGAAAATGCCTTTGATATCTCACTCTCCCGTTACGATTGGTGTTAGCAGAATGTGTTATGGCCTCAATATACATATGCAACCTGTTACGGTTAAAAGGAGATAGAGGCTGAAATGTGTGTGTTTGCGTGCTGAAACGGGGGCTGAAAGGAGGGGGTTTTGGTGCTGAAGTTGTGGCTAAAAGGGGTGATGATGTACAATCCGGTGACCGTTCAGAATTGGGGTTTCTACATGAGCAAATTTTGTGGGGTACGTATGCAGCTTATGTCCTTTCTTTACAAAGTTATAGTAGATTGAATAATATTAATGAAATAAATTTTGTTTGGATATGCTAAAATTATAGGTTATAGTAGATCATAAGTTATAGTAGCTTATGTCCTTTCTTTACAAATTTTGTTTGGATATGCTTAAAACATGAAATTGCTAAGCCTTACCAGTTGCGATTATCGAATTCTTTATTTGAGTTAACGGTGGGCCTTTTAATTTTTTTTCCTATGCAAAATGAATAAATTCAACATATAAGATAATCTTATGAAACATAAGCCTAAAACCAAATATGCCATAAGCTGAAACAAACACCCCCTTAATAATTTGAGTTGTTGACTGCATTAAATTACTACACAAACTAAAAAAGCTTACTAAGAAATGGCCTATCTGGTAAGTATTCACTACAGATTTTTATTATGCAATATGTAATGAATTAGTATTCAAAGTCTGCAAGCAGTAAGGGTTAAAAGTAGTATATCTATCATCATGCTTTTAAAAGTTAACATCACAAGTATTTCATTATGCATTACTTAATCATTGTAGGTGCATAATCTGGTCTGAACACCCGCTATCGATACCTACTTTGTACGGGCCACTGCAGCTACAGGGTAGAGATATATTAAAGGCTTGCCTATACGGGTCATTGCTGCTATTTGAATTAAAAAAAAAAAAAAAATCGACAATGGAAATGCTATATATATCAGATACAAAGCCTTTCCGGGAAACTGAAACATGCTTTTGGAAAATGGACTTATAAAAAAAATAATAAAAAAAAATCATTTGCCTTGATTTTATGGATCCACTTGCTATGCACAATGGAAATGCTATATATATACATGCAAGTAGCACCGTTTCCGTTATTGTTGAATACTTGAATACAAATTTCTTTTTCTAATTTTCATTTAAATATTACTTCTGCCTAGATTGATTGCTACTGTTTGATAGATATTGCAGCAAATAGCTGCAGCACTGAAGTATGTCTTGCTGGCTGCTGCATACAGACAGTTGACAACACCAATAGAAACTTATCATCGGGTGTACTATTGCTTAAAATATTGAGCGCCCAAGAAATTTCACAGCTGGTACAACCACTCGGGACTGCAACCACAGTGAGATGTCAAGGATGGTATCGTATGTAGCAGTATGTATTGGTAAGTTTCTAAATTTGATATTATAGGATTATGTTTTCAGTTTAAGTGGTTATAAAAGTTGCATAAGAAGTTTTTGGGAAACACAATGTATTTACCTGTATATATAGTAGCAACCATCTAATTTAAATGTTTAAAAGTTTGCGTCAAATAGATAAAGTACTCAAAAGATGCAGCCCCAGCCACACTTACGTATGGTTTTGTTCAAAATGTTAATATACATGTTTCAGTGGGGTGTTTGGAATAGCTTATGTACAGATTGCAAATCTGTTTTTTATGTGGGTTCTAGAAATGTATGGAACTGAAAATGGGGCCGGTGCAATTTGTTTGTTTTCAAAAGATATTGTAATATTTTCAGAAGCTTTCAGTTTATGTTTTGCTGTATCGAGTGTAGTTGCATTGGTTATTGTTTTTAATTGTAACAGCAAAAGAGTAGCAAGGAGGTCAATGAAAAAGAAGGCAGTGACAACCATGACTGCAGCTGCTTTGATAGCTTCAATGGTGGTTCCAGATGTTGCTCAAGCTGATTCTGGTGTGACTCCTTCAGTAAACAACTTCTTGCTAAGCATTGGTGCTGGTGGTGTGGTTCTTGCTGGTATCTTGGGTGCTATCGTTGGTGTTTCCAATTTTGACTCTGTCAAGCGTTTGTTTTTTTGCTTCTCTTCTGGTGATTCCGTGTATGAATTATATAATGTGTAATTTCTTTATATAATCAAACCTATTATCATTAATCTCAACGTTAAAATAATTGTAATAAACACAAAAACGGCCGCACCGCAGCAACGCGCGGGCAAATCTGCTCGTTATTTTATATTCGATGAATATATTTATACGTTTGTGATTTATTTCGAGTTGTAAATAAATTGAATGAAGAAGATTGGATTTATGGTCATAAATTAATCGAATAGATATGTTTTTCTATTATTAGATATATGAGGTATTCATAATTTTGTTTATTCGCGCTTATAAAAGCCTTTAGTTAAAAAAAATAAAAATAAAATAAAATAAAATAAAAATAAACTCGTTACAGTTTAAGAAGAATAGCATCTATAGACAATTTCGTGAATTCACACGAGACCAAATACTAGTATTGGTATACGGCATCTCTGGATAATTTGGATGTCTAGTTATGGTCTATGTGACATCGCCGATTTATGGAAATGCTTAAACATTCCATTTTTGTCATATATTTTCAGCATCACACTAGATAGATATCATATTCATATAAATATGAAACACGATTTACTTTCAAAATGTCTTGATGGTAAAATTGTAGACACGCGAGACTCAGATCTTGTGCTAGTAAGATACGTGGAGATTCAAGTCTTTTACAAGGTTCAACCTTCACACGTTTTCAGAAGTCTTCAATTATAACCTTGATCTCACTTAATTTCTTCTCGTGAATCCTACACTCTGTTAACACAGAATTGCACCAATATTCCGTCTAGGCCAGGTCTTTTATCATTTCGTCAATGGTCGTAAAACGTAATTCATAATCATCCAAGTGTGTATTCGCCTATTTCTTGTGCCTATTGACTTGTACTATAAACTGGTTAATTAAAGAATTTGTCTCATCGTTCATGTGAAGGGGTCTAATGTTGTGTTGTAGAGGTGGAGACGGAGATCTGTGAGGAGAAGGGGATCTTGAACCGAATGTCCTTACTACATCCAAACGTTTTTTTCTAATTTTTTTGGCATGAGACAGCGCCTTTAAAGACATGCTAACTTAGATAACTATGATGTTTGATATTGGAATGATGATGTTTGATAGAAAATAATGAGATGTATTTATACAAAAATCAAAGATCAGTATGAAAGAATGACAACTGGCACAGATATTCATACATGTTGTTCTAACGAAATAGATTGGAAAATCAATGAAAAGAGCTAACCAAATAAAAATTTCTCACATTCGCAACACATTCGTAATACATTCGCAGCATGTTCGTAATTCATCCTCTATACATTCTTTAGAATCCAGATACTAAGCACTACAAAGTACACCAATCTCAACACATAAAAACCTCACAACCTATCCACATGCCTTGAAGAAGTTAAGATGCTTCTTATGGATAACTGTAGAGGGTGCATGAAAGGAAGAAAGACGGTATTGATCACACGATTGTTGGTCGGTTATTTGTCTTCACTGAGATCTGACGATGAATCAAAAATATGCCATGCGGTGTTAAATCATGATCAACTTGAAAGTCAAACCATGAGAAACGCCTCCAACGAAGTAGAGCATGATTACTGAAATTATTCGAGGGCAGTAGGGATCCTCATGACAATCATTATGAAACGAAAAAACTTGTTGGACGTTCAGATGACCGTACTAACTTAGTGACTTAGAATTACCGCCCGGGTAACCATCAAGAAATTCAAGGGCATAGATAACTATGTCGTTAAGCTTTGTGGTTCCTTTGAACACTGACGTTTATGTTTGAAACTTTTAGGTTTCTGTTAATAGATAATATTGAGTAGCGTTTACGAATTTCTTTGAAAAACATTATCAAGTAATGTGGGTAAATTTGAAGTGAAATAAATTTGTATATAAATGAAGATGATTCTTTGGTTTTCTGTCAAATAAACAAGTATTTGTAGGAACAAAATCATGAATTCAAATTTTCATTAGATGTTTTTATGGGAGCTTTAAGTCTAGCCCTTTTAAATGTCGTGAGACCCACGATGTTTTGTTGAACCATTCGTAATATATTCGCATGTTGTCGCAGTGTAGAAACCGTTAGGTGAGAACAACACCCGTTTGTTTGTCACGTGACCCTCACTTCGCAACTAAATAGTAGCATTTTTGAGTTCGTTTTGATCGAAATCCGGTTTGCAGGAAAACATACTAGATGAGTGTCATCATGATCGGAATGAGACGACGGTGAAGACAGTGTAATTTCCGGAAAGAATGGATGTGCATACGAGGAGGTATGACCGATTATGTGACGTTGAGGGAGTACAGTAAAACCTTTATAAATTAATATTAGATAAATTAATAACCTCGATAAAATTAATAATTTGTTCGGTCCCAACTTGGGACCAGTACAAATTTGGACCCCAATCGATAAAATAATAAAATAATAATTTTTTCGAAACCTCAGTGTATATGTATATATATTGGTCCCAACGAAACTATAAATTAATAATTACTAAAAAAATTCACATATATATAAAGGTCACACGTAATTGAAACTTGTACAAATTCAATTAAGGCCATACGTAATTGGATTTGTCCCAACGTAACTAACTTTTTACCTATTCAAAAACAATGAACTTGACAAATTCAATATTAATTTGTGAATGTGAATTCATAAAATGTTAATTGGATTTTTTTTTCTAATTTATTTTTCATCTCTAATTAGTATACATTGTAACTAATATATTGGACTTAGAAATTTAAATATCATACGTAACACCTCTTTAAATAGATAAATTAGTAATTTATCGATATAATAATATCTCGCTAAATTAATAAAATATCTTGGTCCCAACACTATTAATTTATAAATGTTTTACTGTAGTAAACTATTACATAAAATAATAATATGTGAGAAATTATATGTTGTGGGTATAGAAGGGCAAACTCGACAAAACGTGACTTAAGGGGCTGTTTATTTTTTCAGAGGTTTATAAATGATGTGGGGTCCCCTTCCTTCTAAGCGTCTGAGTGGGGAGGTTGTATATATTTTGCCTCTTGTGACTAAGAGAATTTAAGAGATAATGGTGGGCCCAAATTAAAAAATAATAATATTATATTGGGTTATGTGGATTCAGTGGTTGTAAGAAAAAAAAGAAACGAGGCCTTAGTGTCCTAATTTTAATAATATACTACGAAGTTAAGTTAAATTGAAAATAATAACTATCATCTTGAGTCACGAAAATGCAAATTTCCCTAATATTATTAACACTGAAACAGTATAACGAAAAAGTAAGTTTGAATATGTTGTTATAGGTGTCTTGCGAGATTTGGTGAAAATCCATTTTAAGAGTTTGATTCTTGACTTACCTACTTCACAATTTCATATTGCCGTCACTTACTTTTTCTTTCTAATAATAGCATGCGGTAACATAACTCAGGGTTAAAACTTAACGCACTGCCACCTCAGCGCCACGTCAGCTTTTCCCTTTTAACCTTAACTCTTGACTTTCCACCCCGGTAACATAACTTACATTTAACTCACCTTAACTCACCTCTACATCAATTTACAAATTAACCCCTTAACTATTTCATTTATTCAACAACCCAAATATTTCATTAATAACCTTAAAAATTACAATACAAAATAAAAAAACCTTTCAAATTAAAAACTACCATATAAAAAAAAACTAAATAAAAATTTTATTAACTTAAAGAAAAAAAAAATTGTTACTAAAACACATGGTGTAAAATGTAAACACCACAACAATAGGGACTAAACTGCAAATGTCACCATATACTCCTTCCCCATCTATACCACCTGCATCTTTTACACACACACACTGAAAACACACACAAACACACGCACAAAAACACACACAAACACAAACACATAACAAACANTACTAAAACACATGGTGTAAAATGTAAACACCACAACAATAGGGACTAAACTGCAAATGTCACCATATACTCCTTCCCCATCTATACCACCTGCATCTTTTACACACACACACTGAAAACACACACAAACACACGCACAAAAACACACACAAACACAAACACATAACAAACATAAACACACAAAGAATCAAAGGGGCAAAAACGAAAGTTTTTTTTTTCCATGTTAACGCACGTTAAGCTCTTGCCCATGCTCGTTAACGCACCCCTTGCCTTTGAGGGCCGGTAAGGTAACGCACCACGTTAAGGTGGTGCGTTAAGAGTTAACGCAGGTGGCTGCGTTACCTTGCCGAGTGGTCTAAGTGGGTAAATCAATTTCAATTCTTAGATTAAAAAGATCATTTGACTCTTTATGAGACTACAAAAATCCAACAATTATTGAAATCATCTATACTACAGATGAGGAATAAATCATTATTTTCAAAATCTTGAATATTGAAAATTTAACTTAATGTAGTTTTTTTAAATTATCTCTAAGCATCACTTAATACAACATTAAAACTTAAGTTTGATCAATTTTAGACTTGACAATTTTCAAAAACACACGCTATGTTAATTTTAAAAAATATACGCTTTGTATTTGCAACTATACATCATCGTTTTGCACGGCTATACATCTAGTTTGATAAATTTAAAATTTTTTACGCTATCTTTAACCAAACAAAATAATAATAATAATAATAATAATAATAATAATAATAATAATAATAATAATAATAATAATAATAATAAAATCTAAAGAAACCTTTCAAAAAAATGCCATCTCTAACAACATACTTAACTTAAACTTCAAAACCTTTTCATACGGAATTGGGTTTACTTTTGCCCAATAAAAAAATTAATTCACATTGCTTTATGTATATAATATATTATTATATGTTTGAAAAGTTAATCCTCAAAATATGGTGGATTTGAAACAAGTTATCAAGCATGGTTGTAAATAGGGCTGAGCACAATACATCGTCGGTTGAACCGAATCAAGAAATCGGATCGAATATATTTCTATCCGGTCTTCAGTCCACCCTTTCTCTTATATTCACATTTGATCTTTGATCTGGTCCGATTCGGTCTTGCGCCATAACGGGGCACTATGCTTTGTTAGACCGGATCGACCCGGATATGTGCCGAACATTTCGGCCCGATCCTTCCTGTGTTCTGGCCAAATAGGTTTTTGGACTGATCCAGTTTGGTTGGTCGAGGCTGGAAACCGTGATCAGCCCTAGTTGGAGATAATTTTCTATGCACTATTCTTTAAATACAGAAAAAAAAAGTTATTTGAAAACCATCGTTGAAGATTGCTTTACTACAACAACAAACATACAGGTATAGAAAAGGTAAAGGAAAAAAAATTCTATGTTGTTAGACTCCATTTCATACAAATCATGCCAAATTTACAAAGAAAATTAGGCATAATTTCATTTCTTATTTAATTTTATCTTCCTTTTTCTCTTAAAAAATTTGAGAAGATGTTAATAATTCCGTGTCTACTTCAATTCCTTCTTCTGTTTCTTAAATAAAACCTTAAGGTCAATGCAGCGTAGAATTCAAATTTAACTTCATGTTAACCTAGATTACGTCCATTTTCACACCCGACACCAACACCGACACCCCAAGTAGGTTTGTCCATGTGTGCAGCCATGCAGGTACTATACCGCTCGAGCAGTTTGGTGGCAAGCATATTGAAAAAGACTACCAACTAATCCGAACTACTAATTATATCTCGTTCGAAAGAAATTTAATCAGGATTATTTGTATAAGCATAAAAAATATGAAAATGACAAGGACGTTCTAAGAAGTTGTAGTAAACAAATTACGGAAATGTTTATCACAAAAAAGAAGCGATCAAACTTAGCACAGGCTTGCTATTTCAAATTCTTTGTGTTAACTTTTCATATATGTTTTCATCTACAAAAACAATTATTTCCAATAAACAAATAATGTTGGTAAAAATTTCCATTAATGATTCGTACGTTGGACTATTGGATACAGCCTACCACATCGTGACTGCCATGTGAATGAATCAAAACAATGTGGAAATTTGTAATTAGAACAAGACTTTAAGATGCAAAATGGTATTACTATATATTAACTAATCTATTTGTTGGTAAAGACTTGTTCAAAGTGTTACATAGTCAGCTCAACGACTTAGGAGGTCACATGTTGTAACTTGTCACTCAATTTCCACTTGGCTATATATAATTCATGCTTAGGAATAGGTCTACACTTCGATATAAAGACAAAAAGTTTGGTGTACAGGAGACCAAGAGTTGATTTCTTTTTGGTCGTTAAGACCTTTTGATAAAATTTGATTATAATTTTTTTGTGGTTCATGAGTAATTAGTAATCAATAGCTAAAATTCGTAGTATTTGGTATATAAACATAAATTCTAGGCGTAAAATATTTTTGATTAATCTTTTACACTTACACTTTTCCTATTTATGTTGAGCATTTTGAACGTTTGATATTTTCCTCATAAAATGGCACATGACCAACGATTATATCAATGAAAATGATGACTTAGTAAAGTTTTAAATTATAAAATAACAAGATACGAAGTATTTGTTTAAGCAATGTACGTTATTAAACGTAAGACGGTACACGCTTTGATTTTTGTTTGTTTCTGGACCATTTTTTTTTTTTTTAATCTTTTTGTTAAAAATTTTCTGTGAAAGAGAAAATAACATATACATATTTTTTTTGGAACGGCATTTTATTAAGCTAGCAAGGAGCTAGATCAAACAGAAATGAGATAAGGGTTCTTAAGCCAATCGTCCCATTTGAACGATGCTTTACATCTATACTTACACCAATTAAATGACAAAGAAACTAAATTATCGAAAATTAACGCCTTTTTGGGAATCTTGTTGTCGAACAGGAATTTGTTTCGGAAATTCCAAATAGACCACCATAAACCATAGAAAACTCCTTCCATCATACATTTCAGCTTGTATGGGAGCCGAATAGACACCAGCCACGTGCGCCATTCCTCATAAGAACTCACGTCCGCGTAATCAACGTTCCACCAAGAAGATACTTTACGCATAATTTGTTTAGACAGATCGCATTGGAAAAACAAATGACTCGTAGTCTCCACACCTCCGTTACAAACTGGACACATCAGGGAATCGATGTCCATTCCGCGACGAGAGAGATTAAATCTCGTAGGCAAAGCGTCAGTTTTGATTTTCCAAGCTGTGATGTTCACCTTACTTGGAACGGATTTGACCCATCTGGTATAAATGCCTACCTCCTGAAAACGCTTCTCGTCAATTAGCTTGCGAATGGAAGATACTGAGTAGTCCCCGTCACTCTCAAGCGACCAAAAATACCTGTCTTCCCTAGGCAGCAAATTAATATCCTGCACAATTTCCAATAAAGAATTAAGTTGTGATTCTTCAGCTCCGCTTCTTACTTTCCTTCGGAAAGAATCATCTAAACTTGGCGCCAACAGTTTCATTCCGACAGTAGCATGTTTATGCATCTCAAGAGCATATAAACGAGGGAATAAATCTTTAATACTGCCACCTGTATGCCATTTGTCTTCCCAAAACAAAGTAGAATCTCCATTCCCCAACTTTAAACGGATACTTAAATTTTTTTGTAGGATAGCTGTACTATCTTATAATACTAACTAGTATTGACATTATTTTTACATATGATTTAATCTTTAATATTAAAAAACCAAGCATTGTTAATTTTTTTTTCATTTTTTTTTTCTCATTCGCAATGGAACACCACATCCTCAACTTATACAATTCTTGCACCAACTACAATGTATTATATGCATTATCCACTCATATATTAACAGATGTAAAAATCCTAGTCAAACCAAACACATATTATTTAGATTATGCATTCATTTATGTGGTTTACAAGAAGAGTACGACTTTAGGTGTAAGCAATGACCAAACTAGTTAAGAGTTTAGATTGTTGTCTACCTATTTGGCTATTTCTAACTTGATAGTTAAGTACATGTTTGGTTTGTGTATATTGGAATGAGGTAATGACTTTGAAAGTGTTAGTTGGTGTTTGTTTTAAGGTTATGACTTTTAGGAAACCCATAGGTTGGGAATAAACCATACCAGCCTAGGAGGGTAGGATTCACTCTTTCATTCCTTTATTTAATTAAAAAAAAAAAAAAACAAAAAAAAAAACAAATGGGTAAAAGTCATAAATGCTTAACGTACTTACAAAAACGACTCATTCTATATAATTTACTTTTTTTGTTGTCATTCTTCTTACTAAACTATGCATTTCTTTTGTTTATACATAACTGATATTGGTTCTTAAGGGTATTTTAGACATTCCTCACATCTTATCTTCTACCACCAACAATAATTCAACTACATTAACAAACACATCATCACAATCTTCATTCACGCATTTCATCATCAACTTCGACCTGAACCCATCACCACCACAACCGCCATCCAACAACAACCTTAACCTCCAACAATGTTCCGGTCGTGCTAAGAAAATGAATATAAACATCACCAACGTCCAAATCATGCTCCGGTCTGATCTTTATGTGTTCTTTTCCACATCGTTCTAGATGGTGGAACAAACTTTCTCATGTGATTCAGGTACGGATGGGGATAAGCTGCATCTTCATGGTCAGCTGTAACTGAAGTTCATGATTGTGGGATGACGTGTCGTCTATCGTTACCGATCTTTGGACTTGCTGTTTACAAGTTTAAGAATTCTGATTGGACCCAAAGTGGCCTTCATGGTATTAAAAAGGTCAGCTCCTTGATGAACTCGACTGAAAATTGGCTACGGAGTTTAAATGTGTATCACCCAGATTTTTGTGTTTTTGAAGAACCACGACTTCTGGAGGTAAAAGGAGGAGAGTAGGTGGTTTGGGCTTTTTTATGTTTAGTTTAGTCTTGTGGATGCAAATTTGTTAGTTGCAGATGTTCTATTAATTAACGTGTTTGATGGCTTTGGCTTGTTAGGGAAGAAGACAAAGGTATTTACGTATTTTTATGTGAAAGGTATGGGATCGGGTATGTATAATGAAAAGAAATGCATAGTTTAGTAAGAAGAATGACAATAAAAAAAGTAAATTATGTAGAATGAGTCGTTTTTGTAAGTACGTTAAGCATTTATAACTTTTACCCAAAAACAAAGTATGTAGACCATGATCCTTAACTTTTCGAGGAATCCTTCATCAGTGGTAGAAAAAGCACCCATTTCTATACCGGTTCCGAAAGAGCGAAGAAAAAGGGGATGTTTTGTTAATAGGAACAAGAACGTGTTTATAGCCGTAGCGATATAAACAAGAATACTCATCCGAGCCGCATGAACGTGTACATAAGGAATACGAGAATTTCCACCTTGTTGAAGGTCTAGTGGTGCTACCCGAAGACTTAAATGAATAGCCATCGCTGTTAAGAACGCGGATTGCTAATCCGTTGTACGAGTTATTCGTACCGAGGGTTCGAATCCCTCTCTTTCCGTTTCCGTTGATGAGTTTCCATTTTTTCTTTCAAATTTTGCAAACCCCTTTTTATTTTTTCCTTGTTAAATGTGTGGAATAGCTAAAAAAAATCTTAAGAAAATTATAAAATCAAGCAATAAAAAACAAAAAAATTATTCTTCACGTCCAGGATTACGTCCTGGATCATTAGATAGGAATCCAAAGATGAAGAGAGAAACAAAGAATATTACTGGACAAAAATCTACATTATGATTGAGTATAGATTTAAAAAATAAAATGTAATATATTTTTTATTTACTTCTTTAATTTTGTATATTGGATTTTTAATTCTGTAATATCCTGCTAAAAACCTAATTATTAGGAAACACTAAACATGAAGTAATTATGTATTACTGTTCATACACCCATTTTTAGACAAAATTTTAAACTTTTGTTTACACTAAACTTTTGTTTACACTCACAACAACCACATATGAGATGTTCACCTCAGTGGACCTCACAATACAAGTACGAATTACAACACACATTTATGGGACCCACATCCCTCCTGGTGGACCCCACAACTTCCACGTAACTGGAATACACCTCTGTGGACCCCACAACACTCACACAACTGAAATACATTCTGTGGGCCCCACAACTACCAAATATAATATAATATTCACTGTAGGACCCACATTATTCACAAGTGCCCCACATGACCAAATTGGTCACACAACACTCATTGGGCATACACTAGCCCATTTCTACCACACGGATCACATTAAACTACTTATGGGCCGAAGGAAACATACAAGCCCACTAACGGCCCAATCCAATAACAAAAGAATTATATGAATTCGAATGACTTTGCACGTTTGCTTTGGCTCTCGTGTTCGCGATTCTTACAAACAACTTATGGAACAAAAGGCACTATCTCATTCCTTGCAAACAAAAGAATCGAGATCAACAATTATCTCATTAAAATACGTACAAATGAATAGTAAATGAAGGGCCTTTTGTAGCGAGGTCACACACTTTTCCAAACGTACCCAACTTAAGTCACATTGTGTAAAACGCGTTGCCATTGATCCAATTGTGTCCCAAACCCTCTCAATTGACTTCCTGAGTGTTTCTAAGCAACCCACAACTCTCATGATTCACAAACGAGCCATATCTCAATTTGTTGCCACGTTGTATATATAAACGTACACACAAAAACTCCAAACATGCACAAGCCTATTTGAGACCCTCCAAGGCATTTGGAAATCCATTATCACTTATTCTAAGCTAGTTGAGCTAAGCCAAACACAACCCTAAGATTCCAAGGCCTCACAACAAACATTTCGACCTATAACTATTTATTTTGGTCACGTTTGATCTCTTTGGGCCTATGAACGTACCACAACTCCTACAAACTCTCTCAAGGACCTCTATGACCAAATAATGATGTCTTAACATCATCACAACCCCAATGGATTACAACTCGATCACAAAGTGGCCACTTGGTCATGTTATGACACCAAACGGACCCTTTGCTATTATTACAACCAAACACACCCTCAAACGCTTTCACAACTAAACCACTTAACCTCACAAGGACCAAGGGACCTCAATACTACTCTTGTTTGCTCGTTATACAAGGACTCGAAATAAAATCACCATTCTAGAAGCCTTGCCTCGTCACCCCTTAAACCGACCCTCAAAACACACTTGGATAGGCAAGTTGCTATCCAATCAAGCAAGCCTACTCTCCTACTCGTTATCACCTTCCAAATATTCTCTTTGTCTCTTCAACTTGTCCCTATCCATCGCATACACTCTCATGCAAATCATTTCACGTAAAACTCATAGCAAAACTCACTCACAAACTTTCCTTGCCCACTGCCTTTGTACCGAGAAGAAGGAAGAGACTACAAGCTATCCAAAGCTCTCACAAGCTCTTCACAAGTCCCACTCAAGTCCTTGGTGTGCCCACTGTCGAGTTACAAGCCCACAAGCCCTCACTTGATCTCTACAACTCGAAATCATCCCACCTTTGAAGGTGTGGTAAGCCAATTCTTAAACACTTAATTTATTTCACAAACTCTTTTCTATGTTTTCCATTCGAATACATCACAAACACTTTGGCTTATTTCCTCCTATGTCTCGTTAGCTTTGTGCCTCACAAAAATACTCACTCACATCTCAGAATACGTATAAGTGAAGCTATGAACTCTATATAAGCTTAACATAATCCCAAAATCATAAAAATCACACGTTTACAAGTTCACTTGGCCTAACATGAAAACTGCCTAATATTTCTAAGTGTTTTACAAAGGATTTCATCACTTTCATTTGGTCTCGATATTCGAAATCCATACGTACAATCTATAAATATTTTGCACCAACTAATTCTTTGGAACCTAAACAAACAAGCTACAACAAGCTCATACCCTCACAAGCTTGTATAAGCTGTCTCACAAGCTCAATCCTTAGCTACCTCACTCGTTCACAGAAACACTACAACACCCTTAATGGGCTAAAGCCCATCAAATTCACAAATGGTTGTGGCCTGTTCCACGGCCCAACATCACTCACCCTCATTTTGGCAAGGCCCAATATGAGCCCAAGAACCACCAAACCCAGTTGGAAGCCCACTGGACCCACAGAAGACCCAATGGGCTTTAACAGATCACTTCAGGCCCATTAACACTAAAAATAAGCTTTAAGCTAATATAAGCTAACTGTTAAGCTCTTACAACATTTTCTAAGCTTCTGATCACTTAATAAACTATTTTGAATAAGGTCATAAGCTAAAATGTTGTTTAGGACTAAAACTGCCAACTTTGCAAACTAAGGGTTAGAACTGTAATTTTTGAAAACTAAGGTTACAAACAGTAAATATAAGTTGTTTTGAGTCATTTGTATAAATTTGGAATTATAAGGACCTAAAATGAACAATATATACTTAAAGGACTAGTTTTGCAAAGTTTCTAAAGTACAAGGACCAAAACTGTAAATTTTGTAAATTTGGTGTGAAAACAGTACATTTGAAATATTTCTTTCATTTATTGACTAATTTGATATCATAAGTACTAAAAATATAAATATACATTTCATAAGGACTAAAAGTGTCAACTTTGAAAGTACAAGGACTAAAAGTGTAAATATGGTAACAATGGTGTCAAAACTGTAAATTTGACAAAGTAAAGTTATAAATGAAATAATTATAAGCTTGAGGTACTTAAATGTCATTATTGTAAGCACATGGGTTAAAAATGTAAACTTTATAAAGTATAAGGGCTAAACTTGTAATTTCACAAAATTAAGTAAAAATGATTATTTTAATAACATTAATTACAAGAAGTAAATATTTGAGAACTAACTAGATAACAAAAGATCACCTTTCACTAATCAAATTAATATATCATTTTCACCAAGATCAAGGACTGAAAACCCTACACCCTGCTAGAGTGTACAACTCTATAAGTCTGACACGACTTATCATCATAATTTGCAAATGTCCTATGTACTGAATAACAAAACAATAGTAGAACAATGTCTAATTAGTTATTAAATATCAAAAAGCTTACTAATTTGTATCAATCTACAATTTATGTATTGAATCTCAGGCACATAATAGCTGAAAATCGAATTTTATATAAAACTCAAGATTATATTAAAATAAACAAAAAATAGTAACCTGATTAAATGCAATCTTAACCACCTTATAAGAAATATCAACTCTTGGTGGTGCCTTTTGCTTCCCTTCTTCTTCTCCTATTGTTACTGAATAAACATGTAACTGTTGGTTAAAAAGTGTGTTTCTGTGTTCCAGATTAGGGTTAAGATAATCAATGAGTACCGGATATTCACTTGAAATCGTGGTATCACTTTCCAATAGAAACTATTCGACCCTATGCCTGGGTTACACGAATATCTCTATGGGATAAGACCAAGTGATGTTCTTGTTTTAGGCACAAATCAAGAACAGAAGCGTATTCAAGTGTTTAGGGTTTATGTTGATCGTACTTCATGCAGAATGTTATGATCTCTATTTATAATAGAGTTTACTCAAACCCTAGCCCATGGAATTATGTATAATTAACGGCCCATTAATTATAACATAATACTTTCCATAATAGTAGGAATCAGTGGTTAAAACGAGCAGTACTTTGAATCAGCAGCTTGCCAAACAAAGGCTAAAAGAAAAAAGAACAGGGGTATGACTGGCATAAAATCTACGATTGGATTCAAAAAAGCATAGGCTTCGGGCAATTTGGCCAAGAAAAGACTACTCGGATAAAGGGCAGAATTAAGACAGATCAAACTAAAGATATTAAGCATAACAGACATTTTTTTCGTCGAGATAATTGCATTTTGATTGAGTTATTGATATAAGGAAAAATGAAGTAAAGTAAGGTAGACAAAAAATCCTTCTTTTTCCGCTCAATCAAAAATCCTCCGATTCTCAAAGGAGAATAGAAGAAATCATACTTTCATACAATATCTTAATTGAATTATATGTAATGATCAATAAATTCCATTGAATTAATTCTAGAGATACACATGCCAAAATCCTAGCACGAATCTATAATAGATTCTATAAAGAATAAAGATTTTCTATAGTTGGACTGGAATTGACGAACACTTAATACCAATATTATTCTTTAATAGTATAAGTATCCAATAAAAATAGAAATGGGGCGTAGCCAAGCGGTAAGGCAACGGGTTTTGGTCCCGCTATTCGGAGGTTCGAATCCTTCCGTCCCAGAGCATATCCATTGTATTCTAATACTTCTTTTTTGTTCAACAAGGTTCTGTTTCAAGGTTTGGATAGACTTTTTTTATTCTTTGCGGAATCATATCTGACTTTTTCACAAACCAAACTAAATCGAGTTCAAATGACATGCAAAAGTAACTGAACCCTTTTGTGACCCATAGAAAATGGGGCATAGATCATAGTTGGAGAAAGATTACTTAACCTCAGGTTAAAAAAATATGAAAATACATATAAAACGAGGAAGTGCTTAGCCTATAGGTATGTATGGTTATCCTATTTCAGTGACAATAGTGTTTCCATTTTTGTGAAAACTAAATTGCATCCCTAAAATATGAAAATTTAAATATTTAACAATGATATTTCTTTTTATTGTTCGATCTATTTAGCTTATTTGCTTTGCATCATTGACAATTCCATTTGAAAAGAAACGGAGATCTTGCTTTTTTATGATAATAAAAAGGAGTAAAACTTGACTCAAAGAATGATGTAGAAGTAGAAAA
>LBNU01003080.1:19218-38353 GCA_014162995.1 Artemisia annua
AAGTACACCTAATCAATAGGTCCCTTAACAAGGACTTTACTGGTTTTGTGCAAAACTTCAACATGCACTACTCGGGGAAGACAGTTTCAGAGTTACTCGCATTGCTTGTTGACTATGAGAGAAAGCTGTTACCATCAAAGGGCAAGGCACCTACTCCGCAAGTGTTGGAAATTCAAGGAGGCAGGATCCAGAAAAAATCGCAAGCAACGAAGAAGGGTTAGGGTAAGGCTGATAAAGGCAAGCAGGTATTGACCTATCAACCAAATCCTAAGGTGAATCAAGACCAACCCAAGAAGCCTAAGGTGAATCCTCCCAATAAGAAGGAACAGGCTTGTCACCATTGTCATCAAGTAGGGCACTGGAAGCGTAACTGTGCACTCTACATCAATGACTTGCGACAAAAGAAGCAGCAGAGTGAAGCTGGTAACCCAGTTCATCATCAGGTGCGTTCTTTATGATTGAATTATTTTCTCTATCTCATAAATTGAATTCCTGGGTATATGATACGGGATGTGGCATTCATATCTGCAATTCTTTGCAGGGGTTTAGAGTGGAGATGAAGCTGTCCTATGGAGAACAATTCTTGCATGTGGGTAATGGAGCGCCTGCAGGAGTTGAAGCTATAGGAGTATTTGATTTAGTGTTGCCTTCGGGCTTGACACTATCTTTAAATAATTGTCATTATGCACCGTCAATTGTTAGAGATGTAATTTCATTTTCATGTTTGTTGAACCTTGGTTATCATCATACTATTTCTAGCAATGGAATTTCAGTTTCTTTAAATGGTGTTTTTATTTTAATGTTGTTGCTGTGAATGGTATTTTTGAATTGGACATGAATGGTAATGATAATGCTTTTTGTTAATAATTCAATGTATAGCATCAACCATAAGAGAATCAAGAAAGGTCTGGATTCATCTTATCTTTGGCATTGTCGACTTGCTCACATTGGCAAGGCTCGTATGGAAAAGTTGCAACATGATGGGCTTTTAGAAAAGATCAATGATGAATCATTTGATAAATGCGAATCTTGTATTGCTGGGAAGATGACAAAGAAACCCTTTAAGAATCGTATTGAAAGGGCTTCTGATCTACTTGGTCTAATTCACACAGATGTGTGTGGACCACTTAGACATGTGTCAAGGAGAGGTGCTAGCTACTTCTTAACATTTACGGATGATTTCAGCCGTTATGGTTATGTTTATTTACTTAAACATAAACATGAGGTATTTGAAACATTCAAAGTGTTTAAAGCAGAAATAGAGTTCCAACTTGGAAAGAAGATAAAGCTCTTCGATCCGATAGAGGTGGTGAATACCTGAGTCAAGAGTTCATAGATTATCTAGCTAAGGAAGGAATTGTCCAGCACCTTACTTCTCCATATACTCCACAACAAAATGGTGTATCTGAGAGAAGAAATCATACATTGCAAGATATGATACGATTTATGTTTAATCTAACAACTCTACCCTTCTCATTTTGGGATTATGCCTTAGAGTCTGTTGTTCGCATTCTTAATATGGTTCCCACAAAGAAGGTGGATAAGACACCATATGAGTTATGGACTGGAAAAGCTCCTAACTTGTCTTATCTAAAGGTCTGGGGCTGCGAGGCGTATGTTAAACGTGACTCAGTAGATAAACTCCAACAAAGATCTGTGAAGTGCATCTTCGTAGGATACCCAAAGGAAACAATGGGTTACTACTTTTATTAGCCCCCTGAAATAAAGTATTCGTTGCTAGGTATGGAGATTTCTTAGAAAAGGAACTCATATCTCAAGAATTGAGTGGGAGGGTATATGATCTGGAAGATGATCAAGAAGATGCATCACCTTCTGAAAACACTAGCCAACTTCCTGAAGAACCAGATAGTCTGGGTCCTCCACCTGAAGTTGAAGTGGTTCCCATTCGCAGGTCCACAAGACCTGTGAAAGCTCCCGAACGCCTATGTCTTAACGTAGAGTGTGAGGAGATTATACTAGGGGATCTTGATGAACCTACTAGTTATAGGGCTGCCATGAATAGTCCTGAAAAGGGAAAATGGCAAGTTGCTATGAATGGGGAAATGCAATCCATGAGAGACAATGAAGTCTGGATAGAAGTAGACCTTCCTCCTGGTGCCAAGGTAGTTGGGAGTAAATGGCTCTACAAGAAAAAGACTGATATGGATGGCATTGTACACACCTATAAAGCTCGTTTGGTAGCTAAAGGCTTTACCCAAACATATGGTGTTGACTATGAGGAGACCTTTTCTCCAGTAGCTGACATTAGAGCTATTAGGATTCTTATAGTTATAGCTGCATACTATGACTACGAGATTTGGCAAATGGATGTCAAAACTGCCTTCTTAAATTGTCGCCTAGATGAGGACATCTATATGGTGCAGCCTGAAGGGTTTGTGAATCCAGATTTTCCAAACCGTGTATGCAAACTTCAAAGATCCATTTATGGATTGAAGCAAGCATCACGGCAATGGAATAAAAGATTTGACGGAGAAATCAGAAAGTTCGGATTTACCAAAAATCTTGATGAGCCATGTGTATATCACAAAGCTAGTGGGATTGATGTAATTTTCCTTATTTTATATGTAGATGACATATTGATCATGGGAAAAGACATTCCAAGCTTGATTGAAGTCAAGGAATATCTTGAAAAGTGTTTTTCTATGAAAGATTTAGGGGAAGCTGCATTTATTCAGGGAATTAAGATATATAGAGATATATCTCAGCGATTAATTGGATTAAGCCAAAGTGATTATATTGATAAAATACTGAAGAGATTCAGTATGCTAAATTCCAAGAAAGGATATTTGCCAATACAAGTAGAACATGACTTGAGTAGTGCAATATGTGCTTCAACACCTGAAGAGGTGGCATACATGAATAAAGTTCCTTATGCTTCAGCAGTAGGATCTATCATGTATGCAGTTAAGATCACAAGGCCAGATGTGGCATTTGCACAGAATTTGACCAGTCGGTATCAACAGAATCCAGGTGCAAAGCACTGGCATGCTGTTAAAAGCATTCTTAAGTATTTAAGGAATACTAAAGATATGTTTTTGGTATACGGGGGAAATCCAACTACAGAGCTTGATGTTACAGGTTACTGTGATGCATCCTTTCAAAGTGATAAAGATGATACAAAGTCTCAGAGGGGATATGTCTTTGTTATTAATGGAGGAGCTGTAGACTGGAGGAGCAAGAAGCAGAGTACAATAGCGATGTCTGTTACAAAAGATGAGTATATTGCTGCATCGGAAGCTGCAACGGAAGCTGTTTGGATTAGGAAATTTGTTTCGGGGCTTGGAGTAATGTCGTCGATTAGTTTGCCTATAAATTTGTATTGTGACAATTCTGCCGCAATCACATTCGCCAATGAACCTGGAGTTATGAAAGGCGCCAGACATTTTCCTAGACGATATCACTATGTTAGAGAACAAGTCGATATAGGTGAAATCAATTTACTCAAAGTTCACACATATGACAATCTAGCTGATCCTTTTACGAAGCCTTTAGCTAAAGAAAAGCTTACTAAGCTTGCCACTGGCATTGGACTTCGTTTAGCTAGTAGTTTCATGCAAATCTGTGATTAGTATTTGGATAAAGGATAATGTAAACATTATTATCATTATGAATAAAATTTTGTTATGTTTATTCTCATTTATAATGTTGTATCCTATATTTGCATGTTTAAATCCATGAATAACTGATGTTATTCTTAAATAGTCCGTTGTCAATTAATGATATTGGAATATCATTGAATTAAGACAAGACTTATAGTTATAGCTGCATACTATGACTACGAGATTTGGCAAATGGATGTCAAAACTGCCTTCTTAAATTGTCGCCTAGATGAGGACATCTATATGGCGCAGCCTGAAGGGTTTGTGAATCCAGATTTTCCAAACCGTGTATGCAAACTTCAAAGATCCATTTATGGATTGAAGCAAGCATCACGGCAATGGAATAAAAGATTTGATGGAGAAATCAGAAAGTTCGGATTTACCAAAAATCTTGATGAGCCATGTGTATATCACAAAGCTAGTGGGAGTGATGTAATTTTCCTTATTTTATATGTAGATGACATATTGATCATGGGAAAAGACATTCCAAGCTTGATTGAAGTCAAGGAATATCTTGGAAAGTGTTTTTCTATGAAAGATTTAGGGGAAGCTGCATTTATTCAGGGAATTAAGATATATAGAGATATATCTCAGCGATTAATTGGATTAAGCCAAAGTGCTTATATTGATAAAATACTGAAGAGATTCAGTATGCTAAATTCCAAGAAAGGATATTTGCCAATACAAGTAGAACATGACTTAAGTAGTGCAATATGTGCTTCAACACCTGAAGAGGTGGCATACATGAATAAAGTTCCATATGCTTCAGCAGTAGGATCTATCATGTATGCAGTTAAGAGCACAAGGCCAGATGTGGCATTTGCACAGAATTTGACCAGTCGGTATCAAAAGAATCCAGGTGCAAAGCACTGGCATGCTGTTAAAAGCATTCTTAAGTATTTAAGGAATACTAAAGATATGTTTTTGGTATACGGGGGAAATCCAGCTACAGAGCTTGATGTTACAGGTTACTGTGATGCATCCTTTCAAAGTGATAAAGATGATACAAAGTCTCAGAGGGGATATGTCTTTGTTATTAATGGAGGAGCTGTAGACTGGAGGAGCAAGAAGCAGAGTACAATAACGATGTCTGTTACAGAAGATGAGTATATTGCTGCATCGGAAGCTGCAATGGAAGCTGTTTGGATTAGGAAATTTGTTTCGGGGCTTGGAGTAATGTCGTCGATTAGTTTGCCTATAAATTTGTATTGTGACAATTCTGCCGCAATCACATTCGCCAATGAACCTGGAGTTATGAAAGGCGCCAGACATTTTCCTAGACGATATCACTATGTTAGAGAACAAGTCGATATAGGTGAAATCAATTTACTCAAAGTTCACACATATGACAATCTAGCTGATCCTTTTACGAAGCCTTTAGCTAAAGAAAAGCTTACTAAGCTTGCCAATGGCATTGGACTTCGTTTAGCTAGTAGTTTCATGCAAATCTGTGATTAGTATTTGGATAAAGGATAATGTAAACATTATTATCATTATGAATAAAATTTTGTTATGTTTATTCTCATTTATAATGTTGTATCCTATATTTGCATGTTTAAATCCATGAATAACTGATGTTATTCTTAAATAGTCCGTTGTCAATTAATGATATGGGAATATCATTGAATTAAGACAAATCTGAGTTTTGGTAGAATATACTTAAGTATATTGATGCGTGGGACATACCAAATTCACATGATATTTAATAAATGAAAAATTAAATATAGGACAGAAATCCCAACTACATGATTTTACTTTATGGATGTTGTCATTTAAGTAAATCATGAATATTTATCCTCAGATTTGAGATACCAGATAATTGTTGTGGATGTAGCTCACTTGTGTGAAATATTCTAACGCTATCTGTAACTGGTGGTTATAAGGGGTATTTTGAGAAGTGATGCAAAGTTCATGGGTTATGCTTGTAGTCAAAAAGGATTTGTTCCTTCAAATTTGTTTTGAAGAATAATACTGTTTGGCCACTCGTAGAGTTGACAAGATGTTTGCATGGCCATGCCCAAAGTCTATCTGGAATACGTTTAGATGTTTTGGTAATCTTGCTCAATTATTAATAACGAGAAACAGAAAGTTAATTATGGAATGACTTATGATCCATATCCATATTTACATTGTATTAGTAACAAAAGGATAAGTATGATGATGAATCATCAAAAGTGGTTTTTTCCAGGAAACCATACTCGTGATCGTTCTGGGGACATTGGCGTGTTAAAGCTAGACTAACCAATGTCATTATTACATTAATGTATATCCGAGTGAGAGCTGTAAAGTTTACGTATATAAATTAATGTGATATGTCCGGACTCGAACTCGAGACTTCGGGATTGCACACTTTACGTACGAGTTTCAATTAATTAATAATTATTATATTGAGTATGAATAATTATTTAATTCACGAAAACAATACTTAACGGACACTAACGACCGTTAGACGAAAGAATAAAGATCGGAATGTAACAAGAGCCAAAGAAGGATCTTGGATCCTCCTTGGGCTTAGTGGCCGGCCATACACCTAACCCACAAGGGGTTATGGTTGTTGTCTTGTGCTCCAAGATTGAGATAGTATAAATACATGACCCCTTGTATTCATTTTTCTCATCCCTTGATTCATTAGCAATCACAACTTCTTCTTTCTCTCTTCTTTGGAGCTATAGTCGATCCTCTATCCCCTTTGGGTTCCTAGTCGATTGATAAAGGCTCCACATTAGTGTTGTTTTGTTCGTGAATCAAGAACCTAGCTTTTCTAATTGAAACACTACGAGTACGTGTGTTCAAGAATGAAGTGTTAGCATACTTTTGCTAACAAGGTGATCTTGCCCTATTCGACTAACCCTATAGTCGATCCTCACTAAACCCTAATTTAGGGTTTATATTGTTCTTGATCTTTGATCACAAAGGTACGCATATTCTTTTATATTCGGTTAATTATTTTTACATGTATTTGATCTATTTCCGCTGTGTGCTTGATGATGTTTATGTGTTTATATAATTGTTATGTTCTACATATTCCAACATTATCTTCCACCAACTTTGTTAACTCTCTAACCGTGAAATCCCCATTTTCTTGAAGTGCCCATCTCCAACGATCCCTACAATCAAGCTTGATAACAACATTTTGAAATAGCTCTTGTAGCTCCTCAAAATCCTTACAAACTCTCCCTCTAAGATTTCTAACCCAATCCCAATCCCTAACCCAAACATTATCTATCAATTTTCCTTTTTCCGCCACCCTACCCTCCTTACTCCTATCGAGATGGTAAAGCCTCTGAAATCTATCGCAAAACCTAACTCCATCCACCCATTTATCAATCCAAAATCTAATATCGGTATCATTTCCTACTTCCCCCACAAACGACGAAACAAACTCTAAACCTAACCCCTCAAGCTCCTCCCCCACCCTAATGATATCACGCCACACCCCACCCAACCCGACCGACCCCCCAACCCCCCGAATGTCGCCAAGGCCACCACTTTCCCCATGGATGCTTTTTATGACTCTAACCCACAAAGACCCCCTTCCCTTTTGAATCTCCACCACCATTTTCCCAAAAGTGCTAGTAACCTTTCCTATTTGACCCAAGATAATTTTTTACAATCCCCCACCCCTCCCCAAATTTTTTTTCTCACTCTCTCAAGTTGTTTTATCACACTAACTAAAGCTGTTTATCCATATGATAACTGAATCCACAAATCTTTTTTTCCTGCTAATTTTTTATAGACATCAAGCAGTTTTAAGTGTTTAGATGAAACTGCTTATATCTCTAATACTAGAGGGGTGCTTTTTTTCCCTTCTGATTTTATACCTTTTTCTCGGGAAAAAAAACAGTTTTTCATAAGTAGAATATCACTTATTTGACATTAAACCAAATTAATATTTTACTCTTATATTTCACCTATAGCTTTTTTTTTAACGACGAGTTAGTAGTTAGTGATCCGAGCCCACAGTGACATCCAATTGGGCAGTATGCAAGCCTCAAACCTTTCTCCTTAGGGGATAAACCTCACTCCTGCTTCTATTTATTTCGGGCCCTTGAAGGTCCATGGTGAGACTTGAACCTGAGACCTCTTCAAAGAAGCCTCCCCAAGGTTACCCTTGGTGGCCAACTGAGCTAGCCCAGTTGGTTCACCTATAGCCTTTTGTAAGTAAACTTTATTGACAATCTCTATCAAATTATTATTTTTTCTGAGCATTAGTCAATTTCTTACATAGATGATTACCCATGTAGAGCAATGAGATTTTATAGCGACAAACAGTTATAGTTGCGATATTGTGATTATTCATTGTCATCAACTATGAACTAACACAATAATAAAAAGTTGAATATGATATATTATATAATAGAGTTTGTGGATGGATTTCTAGAAATTTTTAGTGATGAGATTAAATAAATAAAAAAGACTTCTTATTTTTCTTTAGAAACTACATTTAGAAAAAGTCGTTGTGCATTTTTCTTTTTTTTTAAAAAAAAATTTTGGGTTAGTGTATTGTTAAGGCAACTACTCCGTATTTTATTAAAACAATATTGTTTAAATTTCTTTGTGAGAATTTAAGTTTTAAAAGGATACTCTGGGGATTAAACATTACTTTTAGGTAATTATTTTTAAGCAGCAGCTAAGTATTTACTTTCTAGCAGAAAAATTACCCTTAATATTTTTAAGCACGTTTAAACAACTTTTAACTTAAAAAGATCCCAAACACCCTCTTATTTCACCTCATACGTACTATTTTATCAAACACATTACACGCATATTAACCAAATAAACCAACTCACCATTAAGAACATAGAGATCAAGCGTATCAACATCAAACCCAAGGTCAAAATACCGATCAAACACATGACCAGGAGCATCAACATGAGTCCCAATATGAGTCTCAATTTTCATCTTAGAGTTATTAGCTAGTGACCCATTCTTCATACTTCTCGGTAAACTTATAATCTCACCAACACCATCTTCTGAGTCCCATGATGGCATGTCGGGGTGGTACCTGTGACTTATGTCTATTATGTGTCCATGGTCGTATGTTTCTTTACGAATTGGTGTCGGCTTGTTAAAGTTGAGGCCGCAGGTTGTTGTTGTTGTTGTTGTGGGGTAGGGTGATGGGTAAGCATCGTTTTCTGTGATGGAAGTGACTGTGGTCGTGGCTGAGAGCACTGGCGGAGCTTCTTTAGGGCTAGCAGGGGTGGTCCCCCCCCCCCCAAAAAAAATAAATAAAAAAGATGACCATCATATGTATTTTTTATTGTATACTACATGTGAACACATTACTATAATAGCACTTTATGAGTTTGGCCCCTCCAATATGAAACAATTTTATTTCGGCCCCTCCAATAAACATGGTCAAGCTCCGCCGCTGGCTGAGAGTAGTAGTGTGATGAGTAGGGTAAGAAACATTTGTGTGCGACTATGTGTGTTGTGTGTGAGAGAGAATCATCTTAATGTTTTTGAAAAAGATGAATTTTCGAACTTAGTTCATATTTCAATTTTTGGTTCACTTCCAACGTTGTAAAAATCGGCCTAAGCGGTCGATTAATCAACGCTTAAGGATGTATCAGTCAATAAGCGTCTCGATTTTCTTTAATCGGACTATTTAATTAAATTGCTTAAAGATTTGTAAAAAAATCATTCAACAAACCGACTAATCAGAAAAGTCGGCCTAACCAGCCTAATCAGTCTAATTTGTCAACATGGTCAACTCTTTCCTAAAATTAAAACTAAGCCTTTTTTATTCTAATATATCTATTTTTTTTGGGTAAAGGGTGATTTACCCTGGTAAAATATATTAATCAAAACAATATAAATAAGTACACTGAAATGTGATTGAAATGCCATATTAACCTCAAGACTAAGCTTGAAACATACTCTAACCACTAGTTCGTTCGTGACAGGCCACAAAACGAAACCAACTAGAAAAATACTTTAACAAATCTGTTGTTATCCATCATTCACAAATCAGATCATTTACACACACTTGTAGCAGCAGGTTAATCACAAATGAAAATGTATGTTTGTTTTTTCACATTAATTGAAAATTGCCTTGATCTAATAAAAAATTTGAGGATAACTTTGAGTCGGAAAGTAAAGATCATGTAGATGAGGAGGTTGAGTATGAGTTTGATGGAGTCGAAATTATTAAACAATATGGAGAAAAGGATGATCAAACATCAATTTAATGATCTAATATCTATGTTCGAATGCTGAAGAATTATGTTTATAATTTGAGAAATGATAGTTTCACAAAATATTAACAAAACAATATCTACACATACAGAGTCATGTGAATATGGTGGGTGAAAATACGAAAGAAAAAACATTATACAGATCCAATTCACTAGTTATATCATTATGTGGGTTGGTGGGATATTAGTTACATGGAAGTATCCTCTTACGAAGAATGGTTAGTTTGGCTTGTGAATCTTCGTCTCTCCATCAAGTACAAAAAGATCCTTGAAGGAGTTTGCTATGTCATGTGGTGGCATATTTGGTCTTTTCGCAATAGAATTTTTGGTTCAAAGAATCCTTCAAAGGCGCTGATTTTTGAAGATGTGGTATCTCGTTCTTTTCATTGGTGTCAGTTTAGATATAAACTTTCGCTTAGTTGGATTGATTGGCTCAAAAACCCTTATCTTGTTTCGTTGTAATTTCTAGCTCCTTGCTAGTAGTCTTAATATATTTCTCTAATAACTTTATTTTAGAACTTTCAAAGGCGATCATTATGTGGGTAATTGTTTTGTAAATTTTTAGTTGATATAGAATTCTCTAATAACTTTATTTTAGAACTTTCAAGCACTATGCTTATCAAAATATTTTAACATTAAGTACACATCTAGCTCTTATTCTTTATAATGCTTGACACTATTAATACACATATTACCGATGGAGCATTAGTTCAATGGTTGGAGCACTTGTGCTTAAGTCAATAGACCCAGGTTCAAGTCTCATCCTTGGCATTTGCTGCATATAGGTACCCACCTCCGCAAAACATATGGGCACACCGGAGAGACTTTGTGGAATAAGAGCTCAGGGGTCCGAGTCTTGGCTCGCGCTCACTCCAGTTGGTGCCCCACTAGGCCAGGAGAGTTGCCGGAGCTATTCCTTGTGGGGTGAACAATGACCGGTGCCAAAAGGCATCCGAGGTCACGGTTTTCGGCCAATCTACACCATTTTTTTTGGAATTAATACACATATTAAAATACAATGTAAATTACCGCTTAAGATGAACACATTACATTTTGGCATCTCCATAATGGAAATCTATCAGAATTTTTAAAAGATCTCCAAAAATTCAACATGTGTCTACCTTTTTATTATTATTATTATTATTATTATTATTATTATTATTATTATTATTATTATTATTATTATTATTATTATTATTATTCTATCTATATACTATGGGGGAAGAAATTGGGCTCCGTGCATAGATAAAAAATTAATTCGCAGTTAAATATTGCCGTGGTAGTGTTGTCTCGGTTTCGGGGCTTTAATAAAAAAACAATTTATGAATTCTCTCTATATAACATTTGTGGATGGAACAATTCCCAAAGCGATTAAAATAACAATAAAGGTTATCTCACGATTAAAATATTGCTACATCAGTAAAGAGATTATAAAATTGTAAGGGCACGTGTTCTTAATTTGTGTAGCCACCAAAATTCTACCATCTACAGATAACCATCATTCCAGAAGTCCATAACTTAGTACAACCATTTTTCCTTTTATAAAAAATCCCAAACACAAAATAAAATATACCCTGTCTACACTCAAAACACACATAAGCGGGCGCCGGTTAACTCTTACGATGATCGGGATATCTCAACTTTTTGCAGGAAACGTTGTATACGCACGTTAGGTACTCTTGATTAGGTTTACTTTTTATTTAATTGAGATTGTAAATTGATTATTTACAAATACTTACTGATTTTGCAGATTTATATGTTGGTGGTGCATATCAAGATATTCATTTAGTGTAAGTGTAAGTTACAATTTTATAAATGAAATAGAAAGTTACACTTTTATAAATAATAAATTTCATCCTGGAGAGTGGGGATATTTGTGAAAGACTAAAGATGTGTTTATTGTTTACACGCACCCAAATTAATTTGTAAGTGTTATAATTTCGGAGACCTTTGAGGTTTTGGCGTGTTTGTTTTAATGATTTTTATTTGGCTTTGTAAGGTTGTTGATGTATGTTAACTGATTGTTTTCTTTCTTTCAGCGAAGATAATGTTTTCTACTCCTGTTTCGGCTTTTAGAGGTAAGTACCTCAATTTCTAAGTATGACATAAATGCTATTGGTTTAAAAGGCTACTGGTTTTGTGGCCATTTGATTTTTTTAGTAAACAAATAAGAAAAAGATTGTTGAAACTAAGTTATTATTGCATAGGCGAAGTGAGTTGGCTGTTTCGAGCTAGGGCTAAGCGAGCCAGAAGTAATCCAATAGTTACAACTAAGCGATGCAAAAAGAGATAAAAAGAATCAGACAGACATGGAACTGAGTTGGAAAACACATGATAAGGCAAAACACTCGAAAGTAAATGGTTAGTTTCTTGCATATGATTTTTGCCTTATCTTTGTCACTGCATACTTCTATTTGTATATGTAGGTGGACGACCAAAGCTGTCTCACCAAGGGCTTTTGGCGGACAGTGTGTCTGCTTTCTGGGTCAGTGGCATATTCCATATGGTCATTTTCATTTGCTCATAAAACTCTGTCTTTATACTTATTCTAATGTTGTTGCAGAATGTGGTTCTGGGGCATGAATTATCGACTTTGTCGATGGCACCGTTCGAGCTACAATGTTTGCTTCTTCAGATGCTGCTATTCTTCTGTACACCAACTTGGTGGTGCAGACAACATTTGTAATAAGATGCCGCCGACTGTTTTAGTGCGTAAGCAAATAAGAATTGACACTGGGAGCAAACGAAAATCTACAGGTGATGTGCTAGTACTGCATTTCAGGACAGTTGTCTTTCCAAAAACTTTTTACAAGCAATGATATCGATAATTAATTGAAATTCTATCATGTTCTACTCTGCAATATCCTTACTAGCAATGGAAACCTCTTCCGCGACTTGACATGCGAATAATTAATGTAATATTTNAACTTTTTACAAGCAATGATATCGATAATTAATTGAAATCCTATCATGTTTTACTCTGCAATATCCTTACTAGCAATGGAAACCTCTTCCGTGACTTGACATGCGAATAATTAATGTAATATTTTGTTATTCTTTCCATTAGTATTGTTACGTATATTCGTTATACTAATACATATATGCCCACATATTTGACCATCGTTTGTTTTCTTTATAGCTTTTCGGGTACAAATACGTGAGCCTGCACCATACAGAGGCAACAAGCGTCACCGTCATACGCGTGAAGATAGTTTTAATAGTTTGTTGTCGTCCTTTTAAATTATACTAACCATACACATGTGGCTGATGCTTACTTGAAAAGCTCTTTGATGTTTGAGATGCAGAGACGGGCTTGCTCCATTAGTCGGGTCTAGGGAGGATTCTCCTGACAGTGAAGGCGGTATATGTACACGTTAGTATATCTTTTTGGGTCATTAACTGAGAATGTCAAAAGATAGACGCCCGCGGTTTGTAACAATCAATTGATTACTTTTTTTTCATGGTAATTCATCATAGTGATGAAGCGCATCGTCTTTTGGATAGAAAAGTTTACACCGATCTAAATCTTCAGTTTTTTACGGGATGACACTAAAGATTATTTCAGGTTTGTTTTCTTAATATAGTATATCTTAGATCTGTATGATATCTCAAAAGCATAGTTACATGTTTTGTTAATAGTGTTAGCTCCATATATAATATACCTTAAATCTTTAACCAATAATATATATTAGTTATCGGTTCAATTTTAGATGCAACTTTAAACATATTATGGAATGCTTCTAGCTCATAATCTATCGCTGCCTACTTGCAGGCCCATCTTTTGGGGCTGGAATCAGGGTGTTTAGGTGCTGCAACGCAGGTTGAAAAGGGTGGATGTAGATGCTAAAGTGTCGGTTGAAGTGGGTGCGTTTGGATGCTGAAATGGGTGCGATTGAGGGCTTAAACTGCTGGGTTTTGGGCGCTGAATCGGGGGCTTAAATCGATGCCTTTGGGTGCTGAAATGAGGGCTAATATGTGTCAGTTTAGGGGCTGAAATGGTGGGTCTGAAGTATGAAATGGGTGTGGGCTTGAAGGCTGAAATAGATGGGTTTGGGGACTGAAATCGGGATGTTTAGGTGCTAAAACAAGGGCTGCTACACAATGCATGGTGTCTGATGTTAACAAGCACCTAGATGGTGTGAAGTAGGTATGGTGTAGTCCTTACAAATATGATTGCTTATTGTAATTATAATCAGTTAGCGATGCTTACCAAGCAATACTATGATGAATTTGGCAAAATATATTGTAACGTTAGAAAGTGTCGCTTAATTGGTTTTGTTACTCATAATAATATTTTTGTAATGCGTTGAGTATCTTATATTTTGTCAAACTGAGTACCAAGGTTCAGTACATGTAACCATGAGTCTTTATGTGAAGTTCAATGATTTCGCATACATGGTTGTATAAGCAGGTTCTTACGGTGAGCGACTTTGGTACAAAAAACCGCCACAACGCAGTGGAAACACTTCCTAGGGTATCCGTTTTTTTTCTATGCTGTATTGCCTTTATAGGTGGACAGTCACACTGTTATGTTTAATAGCAATTACCAGTGGTACAGAATTTGGATCCTTGAATGTGTAAAACTTGAGTCTATTCCTGTTGAACTTACAGGTACGCAAAAAAGAGTAAAAATATAGTAGATGCCGCGTTGCGGCGGGCACCTGCGCCTCGTTGAAAAAAAAAGGGGCCTACGTTGTAGTTTAGACCCAAGTTAAATATTCCGTATAAACAAATACAGTAGCTTCTCAGTGCAATACATTAAAAAATTAACAAAATAAATAAATATAAATAAAAATCACCAACTTGGGAAGATGGCAAACAGATCTCTGTGTGCCACGAAAGCAACGCGGTCGCGGTGGCGGTCTTGCGGGTTCAGAAACAAATTGCTTAACATTAAAGCGCAAATCGTTAAAAAAAATTATTACCAAAAAAGATCAAAAAAATTACGGAGTATTTAAAAAGGAACCGCTGCAACGCATCGGGCTCCCCTACTTGTTATTATTATAAAAGAGTCTACCTTCTTTTTGCTAGTTGATTTTAGGAATGACGTGTGGGTAGTAAGAGCAATATAATAGAATTTTTAGTCTCGAGCTACACAAAACTTATTGAATCTTTAATGATCGTTAGACCGAGTCCAACATGAACTACGTATAAGTTCACATTGGGTGTCAATTTAAAACTAACATTGGGTGTCAATTTAAAACTAACTGGCAATAAATGGAATATTTCATCTAGTTTTGCAGTTGCCCAATTGATTGATCAAAGAGCTCCTTTGCTAGGTATTTTGGTTTGCATGATCGACAACGGGCTTGGTGAGTTAGCGGAGCCCATCTAGGCAGGCCCATAAACCAATCAGTTTGAGAAGTTCACCCAGTTAGAGGTGCAAATACAGAACCGTTTTTTTTTAACCGGTGGTTTAACCGTAACCGGTTTTCTACAAAACCGGTTTTTAAAAAAACCGAACCAGTTTTTTATAACCGAACCGGTTAGACCGGTTTTCGATTTTTTCTACGGACCGGTTTTTTCCGGTTATATAACCGGTTGCAATTTTGTTTTTGCCCCATCAAGATCCCCTTGCTCAAAGCCTAGCCCCAACTTTTTTTTCATTGTGCATTTGCCCCTTTGCGAATTATGCAACGTAAGCGACTTGTATAAACTAATCGCATGGTGACACTTGTCCTCGTACCAAGTACACTTGTGAAAGTAGTTGTAAGACACAAGTACACTTGTGTAAGTGTACATTTTCATGCAACTTGTACTATTTTGTAAAAAAAGTCAAACTTGTAAGAAATAAAATATACATTATTTTTTATGCAACTTGTACAATTTTTATTTGATTTGATATTTTGAATAGTATTTGTACCTCTATTCAAATTGTACAAATTTTATTTGATTTGATAGATGTAACATTTATGAAACTTGTACCATTGTACTTTTTATGTGACTAACATCTATTCTTCAATACTTCTTCTATACTCTTTTATAAAAGAGGCATATCCAATGCCTAAAACCGAACCATCAAACGAACCTAATAATTAAGTTTCAGACATCCGAGCCTACCTCATATATAAATTCTACAAATACATACCAAAACAAGTTTACAGTAACACAAAAAATACACACTACCATTTATTTATCTCACTACTTCCTTCTCTCTATCTAAGAACACACAAATTTCATCATCTCTCTAGCACATAATAATCTAAAAGCATTTGCAATCTAAACCACCATTCCCAGTTTAATCCGACACCACCACCTCACCAGCGTTGGCGCCATCTTGCACCTGTCACCTTCAAAGTCAACACCAGGGCCGGCCCTAGGGGTGGGCGAGCTGGGCGACCGCCCAGGGCATCAAACAAATGGGGGGCATCATCAGTTCTAATACGTAAGACGTAAGTGACTGCTACGGGTAAAAATTCTCAAAAAATAGTAGTTTCTTGGTGCCATCAGTTTAGATGCTACAAGTATTCAGGGTTATAGTGGGGCCCTGTAGAAATATTCGAAGAAAAAAGAAGAAGAATAAGAATGATGATGGAGATGGAGAAGCAGAAACAGAGGAGGGAAGACGGGAAAAAAGCGGCGGAAATAAAACTGTAGTATAAGCCTATTTACTTGTAAACTTATAATACTTGCAGGCCCAATACACATACGAGCCCATTATGCATTTTCCTACATAAATATGTTTAGATGAAAACAAAAAAAAGTATATGAATTATAGAAGAAAAAGCGTTACTGTATAGTTTCTCGATATAAACTTTTAACTTCTTATTGTGATACCATTTTTTTAGGCTAGTTTTATTATTTAGTTTTGCAATTTTAGAATTTAGTATAACTTTGACATGTCTAAGTTATGTCCAGTTTTTGTAACATAGTAATAGCTGATGCGTGTAATTTTCGTATTTAAAAGAAAAGGTTACGTAAGTTCTTCGATAGAACTATTTAACATGAAAATTATCGCTGCATCATCACCAATTGCGAACTAGTGGCTACCGTTGTTCTTGCTTTCTTTGAATTCACTGCGTCATATGGACATTAATAGTAGTTGGTATGCGAATAATGTAAGTAAACATGTGTTGTTTGTCTTGCTTTAAAAAAATGTATGGATCTTTAAAAAAACATATATATTTAAATAAAAAATAATAAAATCATTTATGGATCTTAAAAAAAAACAAACACAGTTAGATCTAAAAAATCAATAGTATAGATTTAAAAAAAAAAAAAAAACCCTTAACGCCTATGGATCTAAAGAAAATATAGATTAAAAAAAACCAAACATGTATTGATAAAAATACGTGTAGGCTCAAAAATAAAATAAAAAATGTATGGATCTAACAGAAACCGTATAGATTTTTTATTTTTATTATTATTATTTTTTTTTTTTAACCGAACATGTATAGATCTAAAAAAACGTATAGATTTTTAAAAAAAATCAACAGATCTCGAAAAAAACGTATGGATCTATAAAGATCTACGAAAAATATCATAGAACAAAAAAGAAGAATAGATCTAGAAAAAAAAATGTATGGATCATTGGGCCTCGGCCCACAGCTCAAAACAACCCAACGCACCCTATTTAATCATTGGGCCTTGATTACATATTCAGCCCAACACTATTCAGCCCAAAATCCTTAAGTTTTAATTCTAAACTATTCGACTAGTGCACGTTTACTTTGGCTAAATTTCTTCGAATCTTTCTTAACAACATACCCATATTTTTACTATATGAACTATTTTGTCTTGCTTTCAAAAGATGTCACGGTTTTGGTTTTGGCTTCTTCTTAGTTACGACATGTTCATGTGATGTGACCACACTTAGTTTGTTTGCATAATTCATCAAGAATCAGTCAACTTGAAAAACAAGTGCATTATCTTAAATTCTTAATGATATAGCAAGTTTTGATTCGTTTTTTTATAATCAAAATGCTAATCATACGTTATACAATCATCTACAAGCATGATAATCATATTTTTCTTTTCATTCGTTACCAACAAGACGTTTGATTCTTCCGTTAATTTTGTTGAATTTCTATATTATTTGGAACACATGCATTCTAGCCATATTTTATCGAGTTAATCAACACCTTAGCGTAATGAAATGCATGGACAGGTTACTCACACTCAAACGTATCACATTTCAATATTTCACTAAGTCTTTGAAGAGGCCTGAGGTCGTGAAGCTTTGCCAAGAGTTCATGAGCTTCGAATCAAGTTGAGAACCAACTTTAATTTGTATTTCGACATGTATAAATGATCATGAAACCTCAAGGATAACTTATATATACATATTAACATACTACTAAACCCAGAAAGTTGTTTTGAAAACTTAAAAACTAAAAACGAAATCAATTTTCCTAACAGTTATATGTCGAGCAACTTTTCTGAGTGACCATCTTTGGTCATTTAATTCACCTAGCAAACGATCATAAAAAATTAAGAAACTTGTAATGCTGTTGTGGTACTTCATTCTACTGCTCGGGTATTATTCATACTGCCAAGCTTATTATTTTAGTATTGCTAGCTTTGTAAAAATACTACTGCTAGCTTTGTAAAAATACTACTGTGCTAGCTTTGTAAAAATAGCACTTCTAGCTTTGTAAAAATAGCACTTCTAGCTTTGTAAAAATACTACTTCTAGGCATCTAGCTTTGTAAAAATATTGTTGCTAGGTTTGTAAAAATACTACTTTGTAAAAATACTACTTCTAGCTTTGTAAAAATAGCACTTCTAGCTTTGTAAAAATACTACTTCTAGCTTTGTAAAAATAGCACTTCTAGCTTTGTAAAAATACTACTTCTAGGCATCTAGCTTTGTAAAAATACTACTTCTAGCTTTGTAAAAATAGCACTTCTAGCTTTGTAAAAATAGCACTTCTAGCTTTGTAAAAATACTACTGCTAGCTTTGTAAAAATAGCACTTCTAGCTTTGTAAAAATACTACTGCTAGCTTTGTAAAAATAACACTTGTCTCGTAAAATTGTATTTGTAGCGTATGGGGTTCATTTTCGAAGAAATATAGAAAACAAAACCTTCAAAACTTTCAAATACATATATCGATATGAAGAACTTTGAAACATTAAATTACATAGATCTACTAATAAAACTTTAAAAAACCTCAAAACACAGGGTCTGACAGCATAATTTCGATACATTTTGACGGCTTACAATTTATTTACCGCAAACTATATTTGTAGCGTTATGGAATCCTTTTCAAATAATTCTTTTTGACATCATGGTTGCATTGATTTCCTGATAGCGTCATATTGTTTTCTGATGGCGTCAGTTCGTGTGTGACAGTATTAGTACAAAATATGGTTCAAAA
>LBNU01003080.1:38797-62234 GCA_014162995.1 Artemisia annua
TTGGATAAATATAGGGTGAGAGTGTGGTTTGGGATATTGTTGTTTTATAAATTAGTATAGATATTAGTCGCATAAAAAGTACAATGGTACAAGTTGCATAAATGGTACATCTATCAAATCGAATTAAATTTATAAAAGTCGTATAACATGTACATATACTATTCTAAACATCAAATCGATTAAAAATTGTACAAGTTTCATAAAAAATAATGTTTATTTTTTACAAGTTTGACTTTTTTTAAAAATTGTACAAGTCACATAATAGTACACTTACACATACGTACAAGGTGCATGAAAAAGTACACTTACACAAGTGTACTTGTATCTTACACCCTCTTACACACACTTACACATTAGTACACTTTTTTGGGGCAAAAAAGTACGTTTTGCATACCGCGAATAATCCGCATAGGTCGAATCGGGGCAAAACCTATTACGCAGTTTCGCATGGGGCTAGGCTTTGAGCAAGGGGATCTTGATGGGGCAAAAACAAAATTGCCCCTTTTAAAAATAACCGTATTTTTTTTTAAATACATTGGCCCGTTTTACGTCGAGGACACAAAATGATCGCGAGTGAATAAATAAACAAAGCGCTTTACAGATTCAAAAGCTTTACAAAAGGTGGAAAAAAAATCTTCATCCGATCCCATGTATTTGATAAGCAACGCAGAGGAAGTTTTGACACTCAACCAAAGATATTAAAAATCATTTCACATACCTACCTGTGATTTAATTTTTCCTTGGATGAATGCACTTTTGAATCTTTTCGTGTATGGTGAGATGGAGGACGTGGGGAAGGTGATGGTAAAGGGCGGTTAGGGTTAATATGAGAAACTAGCCGTTAAGCCTTTTATTGAAATACTCACGATACGGACATACAAGCACAAACGATACGGAAATACAAATACTCACGATACGGAAATACAAACACAAATGATACGGAAATACAAACACAAAAGCCATTAATCCCTATATATGTTCCATATGGGGCTCCTTCTCAAAATCATCCACACGTTAAGATATTTGAAGCCTTTGCCCACCAAAGCGTTCTCTGAAATTGTTCATTGCAGTGTGAAGACAATCATTGAACTCGTCATTACCCTGCACGCTCAAGTAAATATCATTGAACTTTTGACATTCACAGTTCATTCTTGTCCACTTACTCGTTATCATATGTTTGTTACGAATAGGACCGTCAGATAGGTTGTTGAACCTTTCTGTAACCGTATTCCAAAAAGGAGCTTCAGCATGAAATTCGTGAACGACTAGCCATATGTCGGCTAATAAGTATTCTTCTTCAACGGACCAAGGATTAGCCATTGTAAACTTGTTTAGAAAGTGAAGTGTAGTGAAGAGCCTAGTATATTATGTGATGCTTTATATAGGGGTGTTTAGAAATTCAAATTTCAACAACTGAGCGGGATAAACGTTTAAATTTCAAATTTAAAAACAAGAGCAAGATAAATTCAAAAACTAGGTTATTTAAAAAAACGTGTGCATAAACATTTAATACAGCGTGTGAATTGAAATTCAAAATTCAAATTCAAAAAAGGGCGGATAAACGTTTGAATTTCAAATTCAAAAACAAGAGCGGGATAAATTAAAATTTCAAATCCAAACAACGGCCCTATAAATAGCCATTTCCAGGTGCTCACAATACACCCACAATTCACACAAAAATCATACATAATTCACAAACAATTCTCTCAAAACAATGTCTCACAACAATTCACCAGATAACGAGTCAGTTTACAACACCCCACCCGAAGATCTTTTCCCTGTATTCCTATACGACAATCAACCACAAAACTATCCACCACAAGATCTTTTTCCCGTCTTCCCATATGACAATCCACCGGTAAACACTCTACCGGAAGTTCTGTTTCCACCGGTAAACAACCCACCGGCAAACAATCCACCCCACTACAATCCACTGGAAAACTATCCACCACAAAACCAACCCAATGCACGTGCGTTGACGGATGAAGAACTGTATGAGCAAAATATGCAAGAAGTGTTACAGGTGGAAGCAGAGGAAGAACGTGTGGCAAGAGATCGTGAGGAGCGAGCAAGAGCTAAACAGGATCGGAGAAACCGTCGAGCTATACGGCGATGGGGATTGGGATTACCCCGTGTGCCATCGAGTGAGGACGATTCCAGTGCCTCCGATTCAACTGACGAGGGCTATGTCACAGACTGAATCATTTACGTGATTCGTAATTTTATTATCGTACGGTAGTTTAGGGTTTTTAATTTTTGTTTCTTAGTTTAATGTTGTAATCGTTGTTTTAATTTCCGTTGCTTAGTTTAATGTTTTAATTTCCCATGTTTAATATGCTTGCATTTACAACACAATTACATATTATGTTACATTTTCACAACTTACATTTTCACACAGTTTTTAGTAAAATTCCGGAAAAAAACGAACCGGTAAATAACCGATAAAAAATCCGAATCCGAACATTTATAACCGAAAAAAATGAACCGGTAAAAAACCGATAAAAACCGATTCCGAAAATTTATAACCGAAAAAACCGATTCCGAACATTTATAACCGAAGAAAACCGATTCCGAAAAACCGAAACCGAACCGAAACTGGTTATTCGAAAAACCGGTTTTTTTTATAACCGGTTATTAAAAAACCGAAAACCGAAAAAAACCGATTTTTTTGCACCTCTACACCAAGTTGGTGGCTTTGATTCTCAGATTCATTTGACCATTAAGTTGGGCAAAGTTTTTGGTTGAGTAATCCTCAATGTTTTGAAACTCGGTTCGACCCGGTCAGTTGAACCGGTAAAAAAAACATGTCAAATTATGTCGGGTTTTATATTTTTGAAACCCGGTTAGATCCGCCTGGTTTAATGTGACTCCGTTCTCGAGACCCGGCCGAGTTTTGGTTTATTTATGTTTTTAACAAATAAAGCAAATTAATTATATATTTTTGTGACGTAATTTATTTTTACATATTATATTATTTAGTAAATAGTTTTTAGGCTCAATATAGGTATATTCATGATTTATATATATACTTTTTTTTTTATCATTGCAAATATTATTATTATTATTATTATTGTTATTATTGTTATTTTTATTTTTTTTATTATAAACATCACTTTATTATTATTATTATTATTATTATTATTATTATTATTATTATTATTATTATTATTATTATTATTATTATTATTATTATTTTAAGACCGGGTTAACCCGGTGATCGAACCAATGAACCGATAACCTGATGATTCGACCGGATCGATTAGAGACCGAGTTTTCAAAATATTAGTAATGCTATAGCCTTCTAATTAACCGAACTACTTTATCACAATCTAATTGATTCATGTCACATATTATTGGGAATATATTTAGGAAAAAAAAGTTAGTACTATTTCCGTCCCATAATTATTTTTTACTGTTGAATTTTGAAGTCTTTATTTTGCAACTTTGACCTTAACTATTATTTTTTGTGTTATATAAAACATAATGCAAATATATGAATTAATTGGATTTCTAAATATTTGGTGTGCAAATCACTCTCCTTTTTTAGTAAGAGTTTTCACAAGCTAATTGGTCTTTTTTTTTTTTTTTTAGCAAAACTCGCAAGCTAAATGATCATTCTTCATTAAATGCGACATCGTGCGTGCACTAAATGAGGTGCAACAGAATAATTCTTTACCAATTAAAGTTGTGTGCGCACTAATAAAAGGCTACCTAAGAGGGTTAATCTAAACAAACGTGGCATTGATCTAAATTCAATATCATGCCCAAATGGAGAGTGGCTAACTGGCTATTAACCCGTCGAAGGACGTTTCCAGATTATCACGATAATAAGTAGACAAAATGATGTTACAATTAAAAACCGTGAAGAAATTTACATAAGTACAAATAGCTCTTTTGCCTAGTTTTTAATAAAACCCATGCTATATTGCTATACTCACATAAACGCTCTACAAAAATAATCCACTTACTGATGTGTCGGTAAATGATTGGCGTAATCATAAAAATCAGAGAGAAACTGTCACAAAACACATCAATCACCCGCTGACACGTCAATTATTGTTTTTTTTTTTTGAATTCTTTATGTGTGTCTAGAATGGCTCTTATAATAAAGCTGCTAGACCCACTCACAAAATCCACACAAAAAATCTATTCGCTGACGTGTCAGTGGGTGATTAGTGCATTTTCTGACAGTTTCTCTCCAATCTCTTATTAAACCAATCACTCGCTAACACATCAACGAATGAATTTTTTTGTGAATTTTATAAGTTGTTAAAGCATTTCTCCTTTTAATAATACAAGTTTTATAGTAAAATAAAAGATTGTATATTATGAGTAGAGATACATTGTTCTACAAGTTTAAAATTTCAATCGAAAGTTTAAGATAGAGCACTGAATCATCTCATTTTGCAGCTAGTTGAATAACAATTACTCGTATCTCATCTGTAATATCACAATGACAGACGTAGTATTTTTTGTTGTCTAAGGAGATTATATTCCAGATTAATTTATAAAGCCTCATATCTGAGTTGGCAATCCAATCTCCCAACATCTTATCATGTTGACAAGTACCCTATTTTCTTAGTGAAGTGACATTATGGACCCTATGTTCTTCTTACTTTAAACAATCCAAAAACTTATCCATAGAGTTTTTAATAATAAATTAACAATATCTGTAGCAAATAAGTTCATTTGTAATTGTCGCAATTTATAGCAATATTCGTTTCTGATAATCTCATCCATAACGTGAATAATAATTACAAAATTTTTGTAATATGAATAATGATAAATAAATTTCTTTATAGAGGAAGACCAATAATAAACAAGCCTATCGATGAGTAAAGCTAAGAACCAAAACTTGGATTGAAAAATATCCTAAAAGTAAAATTAACTACTGTAAGATGTGTGATCAATCATATCGTTTCATTCTTCAAAAGGAATGGTGGGTAGGGTAGCCAAGCCAAGTAAGACAATGTTTTCCATGTCATATGGAAGATAATTGCTTAAAACATATATGTAGACAATCTTTAGTTAGAAATAAAAGAAGTAAATTATTGAAAATTTTATTTTCACCATCTTAAATCAGCATTTATTCTTTAATATTAGTTGAGATGTGAATGTACTATGTGCGTAAAATTATACTGCGTGAATTATTATTCATTGATGTTTTCCATGTCATGTGGAATATAATGACTTAAAACATGTAGACAATCTTTTGTTAGAAATAAAAGAAGTTTCTATCTATGGGAATGGATCAAGACATTACAATCTAACTGGAATGTGCTGTAACTAGTAGTCCAGTATACTAGAGTGATGCATCTATTTGACGATAAATGGACCCAAACCACAATCGGACGTGGGTCATATTTTTGTCTAATAGCATCGACGTCAGAAAAAAGAAAAGAAACAACCGTTAGTGTGTTACTATGGACTGTAATAGCAATGAAACGTCATCAGAAACGCGGAAGCAATATCACTTCTTGCTATTGCAAAATAGCGTAAATTATTGAAAATTTTAGGAAAGGTCAGGGTGACACCTCAATGATGCCTGAGTCAAGGTGTCCTCATCGATCTACACCTTTTGAGTAACTTACATAAGTATCATAACATCTTTTCTCTTTCACTCTCTAACCACTCAGCCCCGTATATCCTCTCTCATCCATTTACCTATCCGTCTCTTTTTAAAATATAAAAAGACATGCTACAACCCCGAGTAGTTGGTGACACGATTAACTCACGATCACACCATGCTTGTGAGTTGCACCACCCAAATAAACAAATTGCAGCATGAAAGATTAGGTATATTGTGTTGGAGTATGCTCGTGTCATAATAAATAATTATATGGCTAGACATATGTGAGTCTATTGGGTCACACACTTATACACAAAGACACCATTTTATAGATTGTATTTATCGTATTTACAATATATAAATGACTACGTAACTTGGGATCAATAACGGGCTACTAATAACTAAGCTAGTACTTAGTTTATTGGATTGGACCAACAAATGGCAAGCCCATTTAGGGCACCCATGGCAAGCCTAGGTGATAAAGGAACAAGGGAGAAAGATCGAGGTGCTAAGTGTAACTATGATTATGAAAAGATCAACCTTGATTTGGTCTTTGACTTGGACTAATCAAAATAACAACTTACGATATGTCTCTCCTCCTCCTTCTCCCCTATAGCCACGAAATTAAACACTCCCATATTAGGGTTTGTGATTTTTGATCCCATCTAACCTTATTCTAGTGTAGTTCAAGGCTAGATCGATTGTTACGAGGTCAAGACTAGCATCGGGTGGTGATCGGTGACGTGTAGTGTGTTTCACACATAAGAGAAGATCAACCTTATTGATCTTTTGGTTTCTTGCATTCCATCGTGGTGGTGATATTGGTGGTGTTACCCGAATCACGCTTTAAAGGTATATAATTGTTATATTTATTTATCGATTGATCATATGGCTATATGGATCCTTATTAGGTGATGTTTTCCGCTGCATTTATATGTTTCTTTTATGTTTATATTTTCAACATCACCTATATATTGGCCCTCACACGTGGGTGCTTGAGTCCATCTAGCTAGGCCTCATGTGCGTGGCTGTTAGATATTGTGACCAACCTAATAAACGCGACACCATCTGAGCAAAATTGAAGCTAAAGAGCTACATAAATACGTCATAGAATCAATGATTGTACCCTAGTAATATTCGTGATATGTTTTATAATTATATGGTTAAGATTTGCCATTAACGGCATCAATTGTGTAATATATACTACATATAAAGCATGAAAATTATTGTTAAATTGTTGAAAATTCAACGCGAGTAAATTACTTAAATGACATTTAATATTGTTGAAAAATTACATATCTCATTCCATGTTTTCATATAGTTTCCTAATTTATCATTACAAAATTAATAGTCCAACAACAATTTTCCAAGCTGCAACAACTTAACATAATTAAGTGCAAAATTGCATACATTATACATACTTAATACTCCTCCATCCTATAATTATTGTCTAGTATTGACTCTTAAATTACTTAGTTTTCAACTTTAATATTAAATATTTTTATTTGTGTTTTATATTATTTTATGCAAAATATATGAATGAATTAATTTTTAAATGTATTTTCATTGGTATAATTTTCACCAAGTATTATATAGTACAAATAAAAATATTTAATATAAAAGCTGTAAAATAAAGACTTTAAATTGGAGAATAATTATGGAACGGAGGTAGTAGCAATTTAAACAAACAAAAAAAATAGCCAAAAGATACTTCTTAGGTAAAAGCACAAAATATATTGTATATTTAAAGTCAATCTACAAGGAATTAATAAAATAACAAAAAAATGGGTGTATATGATCAAATAGTGATGGTCAGTGGTGTTGTCATATGATTTTAAAGACGCGTCAAGTGGTGATAAGAGTGATTGTTGCTGTTTTGCAGATGGCTAGGGTTCGTAGTTATGAGGGTGGTTATAGATTTTTCGTGGGTTGATAAAGGATTAGAGGCCGAGTTTCATAAAAGTGAAGCAAAATGAAAATAAAACCATGATATAGCAACATATACGAACATATGAAATGAATATCTATGGCCTAACAAAATTATTTTGCATACTTTTCCTAAACTCATCCAACAAAAGAGATTTTGTCACGTTATTAAAGTCCTTGTTAACTATTTAGACTGCACTAATATCTACTAAATTTTATATAATAATTATATTACATGATTATGTTTAGAGGTAATTAAAGCTAATTAGTAAACTTTAGTTATAAACATGTATTTAAATCCGAGTATCTATACCTCAGACTACATATAATAGAAGAATGACATTGTTAAATAATTAAACGCAAGAAAATTATTAAATAGCCTTTAGGATGAACACAATAAAGAGGGTCAATCCCCCTCTTTTTCTCTGCCACGTCAGCTTTCTCTCTCCAGCGACCTGCAGGCGATTCAGTGCCACATAGAGCTGGCAAATCGTGTCTTAACAGGTCTTAACAGGTTCTGAGCGTGCAAATAACATAAGTTTCAAACATGAAAACGACTCGTTTAACACTTGGTTTTGGTGGTTTGAGTATGACAGTTATACGTTTTATGTATCAAAAAGGTTAAATATTGAACCCTAGAATACTAAAAACAATTATTTTAAAAAATAAAAAAATTGCATAGTACATTTTTTCCCTTAACAGGTACAGTAAAGGGCGACCAAGTTCTATTTTTTTTTTNTAAAACGTTACATATTAATTCAAATAAAATAAAAACATTACAATAGAATTCAAATAACATTAAAAACATTACGATAAAACGACTAAACTAGTTTGGATTATTATGATGCTGCCAAATGTCTTCCACCAAATCGGCTTTGAGGCTAAGATGAGTTGTTCTATTACATATCTCCCTAGTAATTTCCAATGATTCCTCATGCGTTCTTAAGGTTGTGTTTTTTTTAGGTTGTGACGCTTGATAAGCCTCCCAACAATCTTTCGCAAACATCAAAAACTCGGTACTAACTTCATTTTCATCATCCGAATCGGCAAAAAATATCTCGAAAGAATTCATGGTGTGAGAAAATATATAGAATTTTTGAAATGAGATTGTGTGAATTGAAGTGTGTTTATGTTGTGTATTTATAAGTGATTTATTTATTTATTTATTATTATTATTATTCTTTTTTTTTTACACAAACGGCTAGTAGCCTTAAATATTGTAACGGTAAAGATCAAATCTCAAAATTTGGATGGAAGTAGACTCGGTCGAGGTTGAGACCGAGTCCTTAGTTTTTTATCTTCCTACTCGGTCGCGACCGACAACACACAATAAGGACGATCGATGTGACCTTGCTCGACCGACTCAGTCGATGGTCTTATTGTGTCCGGCCTTAAAACTTTCATATTATTTAGACAACAATATAAAATGACTATCATGCTCTTTCTGAACAAATTCACTAATGCATTAGTTTGCCATGATTCGTTTATTTATTTCTTGGGTTTTGCTAACAACAGCCCTTAGGGTTGTCGTTAACAACAAACTTTTAACAAAAATATTGCACTGTTCAAACAAAATCATCATGAATTAGTTATTGGCTCCTATTATTTATCAAACATATTTGTAATTCATTTCATTCATTGGTTCTATAAGCGAAAAAGGTGGCACATGTTTTTGTTCATGTCTTAATGTTAGTATTATTTTGAAACAAAAAAGTGGAGTTTGTTGTTAATGACAACCTTTAGGGTTGTCGTTAGCATTTCCCTTATTTCTTTATTTATAATCAGACAAACTAAGCGGCTAATTTTAAAACAAGAAGTTTGTGAGGAAAAAAATACAACGATACAAAAAATTACTCAATTATTTCTCTACATGTTAATAATGTGAATAAGTTTTTAAAGGTAATTTACTAATTTTCTTGTACTTGGTTTTTCAAGAATATCATCCATCTATTAGTGTTTTTTTAATTATTTCAACCAAAAAATCATTGTCATCCGTAAAATTATTGTCAAACAAAGTGTGCAATCGTGAAAATTGATCACCGAAAAATGTACTATTAAAAGACATTTACTCGCAATAAAATTTAGTTAACCGAGCAGACACTCTTACAATGCGCAGATAACTTGTTAGTGTAGTTACAATACATATATCTTAGAAATTATTATTATTATATATTTTTTTTCAAAAAAAGGATTAACAGCTACTAAAGATATGTCGTCATGCTAGCTCCTATAGTCCATGAAAGAGAACATATTGGAATTCTCCATGTTTGTAGAAGACTCCAATGAACATGGAGACTTTTGTGTGAGTTCAATGAACCTAGACACGTAGATAAATGGGCAAAAATGCTCAGAAAAATCTTTAAAAGTAAATGACACGATAATCCGACGTGATACCCGTTTGAATATAGCCGCCATTGCGTCCATGTGACCCACCAAACATTTGTTAAATAACATAATGACTAGTTTATTGTTTAACCTAGTACAAGATAATAACAAATCACATTTATTTCAATCACTCTTAATAACTTATCTAATATCTTTTAGAAATATGAAGTCGATTCTCGAATCGTCGTTATACGTGTCTACTTTGTTAAACAGGTAACATGTTAAACAGGTAAAGACAAGAACTATTACTTAACAAACAGAAACAATTTCTATACGTAAAGTAACTCTGTATGACAAGTTAAACAATTTATAAAATTAAAAAAACAACGTATCAAAATTTGTCGAGTCGACTGTGATTAGCAAAACCCTTATTTAAATCATTTAAGATTCGTACTTTCTACATTCGAAAGCAAAATTTAGACTTTTTTCATTTATAAACCATAGTTGTCAATTGATCCACTCGTAATTCGATTCTTGACTTTTCGACTGATTAGTTTACAAGTGAAAACATGTAATTTACAAATTACAACTACATTCTTATATCTTGTCTTAAAAGATGTTTACAATTTGATTTTTTAAGGACACGCCTGATTTAATCTCACCACTGACTACATTTTTTTTAGTAATTATCTTCTTAACTCATAAATCAATATATTTAAAAGCTCATTTTCACATAGACTTACGTTTTGACACAATATCATTACGAGATTGTGATTTTTTTTAAGAGATAAGCTACTGCAAAACAACCTTTGTTTAGATGAGTCAATAAGAAAAACACATTTACAACTAAAAAAAATATTAGATGAAAATATTTTGCATGAAACGAAGGTTCTCTTAAATCTTTTCTCAAAATAAAAGAAGACTCCTTTTCTTTCCTTAAAAATAAAAGGAAAACACATCATTTTTGACTACGTACTTGTTCATCTATCTCTAATGTAACCCAATATACTCGCTTTATACATCTCCAACATGGCAACATTGTCATCATCCCAATCCCATCACACACACTTTCCACAAAACCATCCCTAAAAATCATCCAAAACATTTAACCACATTAATTTTTTAATAATGAATCCATCAACAACACTATTCACAGAATCTTCACCAATTAATAATTTGATACCAAAGCATCATTCCATAACTCCCATATATAAACAACCAACCAATGACCACTCATACAACACAAACACCTTCAAAAAAAACATTAGACAACCAACATTTATAACACGAGTACTAAGTAACCAAACAACAACAACAACAAGTGACATGGATCTAGACATTGATCTTGACCTAGGTGTCAATAAACTATTTGATAAAACTAAGAAAATGGTGAGATATGGTATCATTGGTGTTGGTATGATGGGAAGAGAACATTTGTGCAACTTGTTTCATTTAAGGAATGAAGGAGCGACGGTTGTTTGTGTCGCTGATCCACATCTTCCGTCGCAAAAAGTGTCGCTAGAGTTTGCTGATTCTTTTGGCTGGCAGATTAAGGTACGTACATGTTTTTGTGTTTTGTACAAGTGTTTAGAGCATGAATGTTACGTTGTGTTATGGGTTAATGTATATAGACTACATGTGGTTATTTGTTCACTTGTTTTGACTTGCTTATTTATCGCTGCATGCATTGATTGTAAAGAAGGTGGGAAAAAAAATTATAAATTTATCAAAAGTGTTTTTTTTTTTTTTTTTTTTTTNAAAAAATAAAAACTATCCAAGTCAAGGATGGTTTATGCAAAATGTTAAACCAAAATCATCACGTTCAGGTTTCAGGGTTGATTTCGTTTGATTTTTTGATGATTCATACCGATAGTTTGAGATATGGACAAGGGCCGTCTCATGGATTCCGATGACCCTGAGCCATCACCATAAAGAGACACGTCAACACACAAAAAAATACACACATCTGCATGAACTAATTAAACTCAAGACTTATATTATTTCTATATATAATAGAAGTGCATGAATTTTTGTGGCTTTCGTCAAGTTGTGGCCCTGTGCAATAGCACCGTTTGCACTCCCCTAAAGACGACATTTAAGCTGATAAGCTATTCACAAGGACACATATTTTGTAATTTACCTTGATAAATGGCATAAAAGGTTTTAACTTTTACTTTTTTTAGTTTACTAGAAACTTAATTTTTACTATCACTCGTGATAGTACTTTGTTTTTACTTTTCACTTCTTGTGATAGCACTCTGCTTTCACTTTTTTACTAGTTATATATATACTATACTTGCAAAATTTTGATTTACACAATTTATTTATGTTTGGAAAAAGCTATTCAACTACATATTTTACTAGCTGTAGCACTATATTGTCCAAATTGTGAGCGCTGCAAGTTGGATGCTATAATGAGTAGTTCATAGATTAAAGTGGCACAATGAGTAGCATAGAAGTGAAAGTATGATCATATGTGCTGCGAGCTCCACATAACTCTGATGCAAGCAACTTACAAAAATGTAAAAAGTTGTAACATGTTTGTTCTTTGATAAATTAAGTATAAATTTTGAGCGAATCCTATAAAACACAAAAATAATTTCATTCTAAGAATTTGAAAAATAATGGATCTTAATTTGGTATTAGTGTGATGATGATGAAGTTTATAATGATACTAAAAAGATCATGAATAATTGGTGACAAAGTCTTACTCATGGCAACAAGATTGGCATGGGTCCTTATGTCCTATGAGAAGTGCAAAAAGTGTCATTTTTGAAGGCGAATATTGGAGATATTTTAATGCTTTGAAAAGTTTGAGATGATATACAGAAACTTAGGTTGTATTGGCCAATCACACAACGGATGTGACTGAAATCTTTGGATCTGTCTTTTGTGTGATAGTCCGACAGTAGCGTATGAGTTTAGCTTTAAAGAACCCCAAATTCCTATTATGTGATTGGTCACATATTACGTGTTTGTTACTTATTAGGACTATTTTTTTGTATGGATTTTGTTTCCACGACGATTCATTTTCCCTTTGTCACTGAATGGTAAATTTTTTAACGCGGGTCAAGATGGATCTATTGTATATTGAGTTGAACTCCAAACACTTTTCTATTGTTTTTCCTTGAGTTTCATAAATAGTTAACGCAATATTTCATATTATTATTTGTTTTCCTTTTTATTTATTTAGCTGGTTAACAATAAAGTATAACCCAAAGTGACCCAGATTGTACATAAACAGATTGAGATTGTCAACAATAACGTCACATGACTTTAGAGATGAACTCCCTTATTAGACCATTTTTGGGTTTTTTAGTATGGTCTTTTGGTGCACTATATTCTAATATGAATTTGAAATTGTACTGAATACACGGATTGTTGTGACAGGTGTTTTCAGGACACAAGGAAATGCTGGACAGTGGGCTGTGTGATGTTGTGGTTATTGCAACTCCAAACATGACTCATTATCAAATCTTGATGGATATTATCAACCACCCAAAGACTCATCATGTACTGGTAGAGAAGCCTTTATGCACTACTGTGGAAGACTGCAGAAAGGTTAGTTATTCCCATAACATAAACCATCTTTCCGTTTTGTGGGTACCATTTTCATTAATACGCCTACACAGTACAGATATTTCGTTATGTGTTTCATTTATATGATATATGAAAAAAAAAAAAAAAAAAAAAAAAAAAAAAANGAAATGTTGGTACAAGTTGGACTTGAGTACAGATACATGCCTCCAGTGGCTAAGCTGATAGACATTGTTAATGGTGGAAGATTGGGACATGTTAAGATGGTTTCAATTAGGGAACATCGGTTTCCATTTCTGGTTAAGGTAGTTTTTTAAACTTATTTACTTTATATGATTTGTGTTCGATTTTTAATTTTTTATAATCATAAATGTTCTTGACTAATTGTGTCTTTTTTAGGTGGACAACTGGAACAGGTTTAATTGCAACAGTGGAGGTACTCTTGTCGAAAAATGCTGCCATTTTTTTGATCTGATGAGACTGTTTGTAGGCGCTAATCCAGTTCGTGTAATGGCTTCTGGAGCCATTGATATAAATCACAAAAATGAAGTTTATGATGGCAAGGTATTGTGCTCTTTATATATTAGTCTGTTGTCTAAAATGACCATTCAAAAGTAGCACTTTCTGACTTCTACGGTCAAACTCATTAAAATTATTCTCAAATTAATTTTTATATTTTTATATATTTTGAAGATACTAAGCTAACAAGTTCAACCTGTGTTATATTATACAATTGAAAATATTTTAACGCTAAGTTTGCAGCAAAAATATCTGTCATTGTTTAACTTAAGTATTGGCAAGTTTGACCTCTAAATTCAACATTTAGTGGAATATTATGCGCTTTCTGATTCAACTTGTGCTATTGTATTGTCTAACAGGTACCTGATATCATTGATAATGCATATGTTATTGTTGAATTTGACAATGGGGCAAGAGGAATGCTTGATCTTTGTATGTTTGCTGAAGGAAGTAAAAACGAGCAAGAAATTTCCGTCATTGGTGAAGATGGAAAGGTATGGTACACATACAATAAATGTCCAATCATCCACATTAATTGATATGTTTAACAAGTAGTGTTTTGTAAATATAAAGTCAAAGTCAATGTCAAAGTTGAAGAAGATTGACTCCCACTTTATACCAGTGAACGTGTGAAATGACCAAATTGACACCATTTTGATCATGTTATTATCTTATTTCAAACCTTTTGGGCTGTTGATTTTCAGGGTGAGGCCTTTGTTCCAGAGAATATTGTCCGTTATGGTCTGCGTATTGAAGGGAGAGATGGTGTTAGAACCATGAGAGCTGAAGATCATCGAATCAAGTATGTTTCTTGAACTTTTAGAGGAAAGCAAATTAGAGATGGCAAATGGGTGTGTCATGGGTAAAAGCAGGGGTTGGGTTGACCCGGACACACTTTGTGTCTAAAAAATCTTTTAATTCATACATGTGTCGGATATAATTGCAAAAATTAAATTATTTCAATAAGGGAAAATGCAAAAAGGTTAACTACAGTAGGCCAATGTTTACTTGCGCCTGCTTTGGGTGACTTTCGATTGTCAACTCGTTTCCTCTTAAGCTTTTGTTTATATGTACCTATTTGATCCGTTATTTTACAAAATATAACCGGAATTTACCCCTAATAAGTAAGTAGGTCGAACCCTCCACGTCTATATGAATTACAATCCCATTACACTTGCTGATGAGCCATATGGGTATGTTGCTAATCACTATTTTGATATGATAGATATGACGGGCTGCACCATGGTTCAAGCTACTTGGAACACCTGAATTTTTTGGCCGCAGTCAAGGTCGACGGGAAGAAAGCTCCGGCTGTTGATTTGCAAGACGGCTTGACTGCAGTGGCTATTGGTGTTGCGGCACAACTTTCAATTGAGAAGGGCAGATTTGTCAGCATTAAGGAAGTCATGTCATAAGAATGTGTTCTTAAATCTTGTTAAATAAACAATGGTACATACCATCATCATATGCATGCTAAAATTTGAAATTTGATTTGCATGAATGAGGTCAAATGCTTTTTTGACCTTTATTATAAAATTGCTTTGATGTTGTCCTTCAATCTTTTAAGCTTCAAATTATGGTTTCTGTTTATGGTTGTAATGGTTCACTAAACACTCCCTTGATCATGAATTCACAGTAGCTTCTGGAAATAGGACCCAATAACTGAAATACAGTATGAGGTGTATTTTAATTTGTATTTATGTCCTGTTTATAAAAAAACGTGTTCCAATATTGTAAAAGAGAAGGAAAGGGGTAGTCAGGGACTCGTAATGTAAATATAGTAGAGTAGATGGACTGTCAATGTAAACATTTTGCCTTTAAATAGTTTTGTAATATTTTCCATTTTCGGTTAATTAAATAACAACAGATTTTCCCTCCATTTCACTTTCTTCTTCCTTTCTTGTTTTGCAACCGTTTTCTGATCTTCCATTGTTGACATGGTAAGAGAGCTAATCAACAATGACAGATTAAGGTGTCATTTGTTTTTTCAGAGCTTTTACCTCTTCATCTGCAAACCATGTCTGCAGAAGAAGAGGTACATATAAGCTCTTCATCTGCAAGAAGAAGACCGTTTGTTTTTTGTGCTATAGAAGTACTTCTTTTCCTTTTTTTTCAAGACTATTTTTTGTTCTATTGAAGTACTTTTTTTTCTTTTCCTTTTTCTTTTTCACAAGTTTTTTTACGTTTTCGTCCGCTTGTTACCGTTTTGGTACGTTTTCGACCGTTTTTTTACGTTTCGTCTGTTTTTTACGTTTTTGTTCGTTTTTTAAGCTTTCATCCGTTTTTTACATTTTCACTTTCTTTTTTATGTTTTCGTCTGTTTTGTTACATATTCGTCCATTTTTTACGTTTTCAACCGTCTTTTTTTACGGTTTAATTTGTTTTTTTAGGTTTTCGTCCGTTTTTTTACGTTTTCGTCTGTTTTTTACATTTTTGTCAGTTTTTTTTATGTTTTTGCCCGTTTTTTATGTTAAAAAACAAACGAAAACGTAAAAAAACAAACGAAAAGTAAAAAAAACGGTTGAAAACGTAAAAAAAAGAGACAAAAACAGATGAAAACGTAAAAGAAAGACGAAAACGTAAAAAAAATAGGCGAAAACATAAAAAACGGACAAAAACGTAAAAAAACGGGCGAAAACATTAAAAAAAACGGACAGAAACGTAAAAAATCGGACGAAAAAGAAAAAAACAGACAAGGTAAAAAAAACAGACGAAAACGTAAAAAAATGGCGAAAACGAAAAAAACGGGCGAGAACGTAAAAAACGGGTGAAAATGTAAAAAAATTGATGAAAACGTAAAAAAACGGATGAGAACATAAAAAAAACAAACGAAAACATAAAAAAATGAATATTGAGAAAGAGATGTAGGGTTTGTGAATGAAGAGGTAAGAAGTGAAAGAAGAGGTAATAAGAGGAAGGAGATGTCTGAATTTTGGAAGAGGAAAGAAGAGGAAAGAAGCTCTTTTGTCTGAAAAAAAACAAACATGTTTCTCTGCGCGCCCGCAGAGGAAAGAAATGAAAAGAGGCAATAAGAGCTTATTTTGAAAAAACAAACGAGGCCATAGTTGCAACTTCACTCTTACTCGGTATATGTGAATCTATTAGAAACAAGGCATCCAAACATAGTNAAAAACAAACGAAAAGTAAAAAAAACGGTTGAAAACGTAAAAAAAAGAGACAAAAACAGATGAAAACGTAAAAGAAAGACGAAAACGTAAAAAAAATAGGCGAAAACATAAAAAACGGACAAAAACGTAAAAAAACGGGCGAAAACATTAAAAAAAACGGACAGAAACGTAAAAAATCGGACGAAAAAGAAAAAAACAGACAAGGTAAAAAAAACAGACGAAAACGTAAAAAAATGGCGAAAACGAAAAAAACGGGCGAGAACGTAAAAAACGGGTGAAAATGTAAAAAAATTGATGAAAACGTAAAAAAACGGATGAGAACATAAAAAAAACAAACGAAAACATAAAAAAATGAATATTGAGAAAGAGATGTAGGGTTTGTGAATGAAGAGGTAAGAAGTGAAAGAAGAGGTAATAAGAGGAAGGAGATGTCTGAATTTTGGAAGAGGAAAGAAGAGGAAAGAAGCTCTTTTGTCTGAAAAAAAACAAACATGTTTCTCTGCGCGCCCGCAGAGGAAAGAAGTGAAAAGAGGCAATAAGAGCTTATTTTGAAAAAACAAACGAGGCCTAAGTTGTTAAGTATCTGTTACAGAGTGCGTTGATAACAAATTGTTGTGTTCTTTCTTCCGCGGCTAAATTTAGTTAAAATTGGTCAAAAGTTTGTAGAAGACTCCAATGAACGTGGAGACTTTTGTGTCAGTTCAATGAACCTGGACACATAGATAAATGGGCAAAAATGCTTAGAAAATCTTTAAAAATAAATGACATTGTGGGGGTAAAAGCTATAAAATAGTCATGTATTTTTGAAAATTGTTTCTCTAACCACTTACTTTTTTTATATCTTACTTCACCAATGTACTTATATTACCCTTGTCGAATGGGTGAAGTCGGAACAAATTTTGAAAGTTCGTCGGCGAAGTTGGAACAAGTTTTTAAAGATGAAAAGGGTAATATAGTCATTTCAGTTATTATTTTAATATAAAACGATCATATGGGTGAAGTCGGAAACAATTTTGAAAGTATGTCAGTGAAGTAAGGTAATAAAAAAGTAAGTGGTACTAGACGGACAATTTCGAAAAGTACGTTGCTATAGCTTTCACCCTAACATTGTGACTACAACTAGTTTATGGTTTATCTACTTTAAAATAGTACAAGATAAAAATAAATATCACATTTATCTAAATAACTTGTCTAATCTCTTAGAGCGTTAGGTATCATGACATTGAGTTAAACCTTAACTCAGCGCTACATCAGTTTTAACCTTTCAACCTTAACACACAAAAAACACCCCTTATCATAACTCAACTATTTACAAATTCAACCCCTAAACTAAAACTAATACTTCATTTAATAAATAACATAACATTAAAACTTAAACATTTTACAATACAAATTCATTGAAATACGGAAATAAACGTTACGTAAATACACTACGATACGCTACGAACTACGATACGGAAATAAAAACATACGAACTAAAATACACTACGATACGAAATACATAAAACCTAACTTAATCTAAGTATTCCTCGCATGCAGAATCATACAAAGGAGACCTATACCCAGGAAATTCCTCAATGAACATGTTACATTCTGCTTCTTCCTTCTTGAGTTTCTCATCCCACTCTTGTTGAAGCCTTGCTTGCTTTGCTTCAAATTCTCTGAATACCTGTTCGCCACACATCATTTGATAACGCTGGCTCGCAGTTAAGCCATGCTCATCAATCGCCTCGCCTTCATAACCACTGCAAGAAAAAGGCCTTTTAGCGACTTCTGCAGCGACATGTTTGCGACGTATTTGACGCCAGCGACGCATTTAGCGACTTCAGGTTGTAGGTCGCGGTAAAAGAGTCGCAGATTTTTGTGACTTATCAAAGTTTGTCGCTAAAGTTGGCGACTACTATAGCGACTTCCTATTACACGTCGCTAAAGATTAGCGACTTTGGTATTTCAAGTCGCAGTTTATGTCGCTATTTGTACGAGACGTCGCTATTTAAGTCGCTATACACGTCGCTATTTTCAATAGAAGTCGCTATTTCAGTAGCTACTAGCATCGCGATTTAGATAATATCCATATTGCTACCTGATCACTATTCAATATTAAAACTTTAATACAAAAATAAACAACATCGAAAACTTGAAATATATAAATAATCTATAATCTATCCATACTATTACAACAATACAAGAATAACAAGAACGATCTAAAGTTATTTAAAGTAGAAACATAATAAGAACGTCAAAGTGACAACTGTTTTTGTAAGGAGAAAAATAAAATAAAAATGACAAACACCATCATTACAGCTTGATTGTGGAGCCACCACCGTGCGCAAGCTAAAATCCTACAGTTTCTTGCCCAATTCAAAATATTTGGCGATGGTTTCTTGTCCAATTCAGAATGTTAATGCCACAAGCCCATAATGCATAAAGTTGTCATTTCCTGAAAATTGATATCCAAACAGGTCAAAAGTGACTAATTTTCCTGAATACTATTAGGTCTATATAGAAAAAACAAGTGCTATCACTAACCTTGTGGTAAGTAGGTAGATTTATTTCTGCCGTAAAAAAAAGCAAGGGAAGCAAGTTCCTATAACTGAAATGAAAATATCAACAAACATTTGTGAGTGTAACTGGACAGATAAGACATTTAGTTGAAACAACGTGGATTGCATTCAAGAAAGGACTATGGTGCCATCGTAGAATAAGAATCTGAATAAGAAAGGACTATGAGTTTATATAATTAAAAAAGATAAGCATGAAAGGAGGAGCCATGACTCCTACATTATTACATTGCAAACAGAAACTGAATAAGAGTTTAATCAAATTCGGATTGTAAAATGAAATAAATATCAACTGGTTTCATGCCTGAAGGTAAAACTCACATTAAGGTCCGAATCATAGGTATTTGAGCAAACACGTCATACGCATCATGTTTAGCCTGCAAACCAACAACACAAAAAACTACTCAAAAAGACATATATACCCTGTACCACAAACATTAAATATATATCGTCAGGTATTTATCTGCAAATAAATTAGAAACCCAGGTGTGCAAAGGAAGAAAACACGGTGAGGCTATTACATATCATCATATATCAGAAAAAACACAAATAACTCGGTGAGGCATTTCGTCGAACACCTGGTCTACACATACAATTCACATATTTCCAACCTAATCCTCAATATCTTAAGCTTATCGACATTATCTCAATAATTAAAGATGAATAAAAGTTATCTGTTAAGGTCAGGCATTATATCGAACAGTTAGTGTGCATGTTGAAAACGGAAAATGACCTGTAAGTATTCTACAAGAAGTACCACTTATTCAATAGAATAACACTACATTTTGCATCAAAATTTCACATGTATAATCATCAACACTCCAGATTTGGATGCTCGAGTAGAATTTGGAGCATTCCAAAAACTTGGCAACAGTAAGTTTCTAAACTATAACATATCGATAACTAGCCAACAAATGAAAGCAATGTAAGCAATTGTACCAAATAGAAGATGAGATGTAATCCGATCGATTACCGTCAAAAGCTGATAAACCACCGGAAAAACCTGAAATTGAACCTGAAATCAATCTTTATAAGGCATATTTGAGTACAATCGAGAAGGCCGTGAGGTTGTGGTAGCGATATGATGGTAGTGCGGTGATGTGGTGGCGGAGCGATGGTGGTGGCGCAGGGTTTAGAGTAGTCGGGAGTCGGGATTGAGGGTGTGATGTTGGTGCAGTTCTGGTTAAAAAAAGTTATGGTGTTGTAATTAAAGTGGAAAATGAATTTAACTAAACTTTGTTAAAGTGGAAAATGGAAAATGGATAAAAAGTTCATGATATACCGGTTAAATGTTATTAACTAAACTTTTTTTAAAGTTATAAATGAATTTAATAGACATTATAAGAATAGTTAAACAAAGAAATCCAAAATAATTTAAGAAGATAAGAAATACAGCATGTTTTGGAGATTAAAATTTAGCGACGTGAATAACGACATGTTTAATAAAGTCGTTAATATAGCTACACCTCTGGTGACATCTTTTTGGTAAGTCGTAAATTAGCGATTTAACGACTTTGCTAGCGACGTGGTAGAGAATGACGCAAATGTGGCGACGCTTTTTGTGACACTAATTGCGACAATGTCATTTCGAAAAAGATTGCAACATCATTGGCGATATAGTTTGCGACGTCAATGGCATAATGACGCTAAAGCGATCGCTGCCAGTGTCGCAACTTTGCGTCTTTAGACGGTAGGTCGCTAATTATGTCGCTAAAAGGCTATTTTCTTGTAGTGAACCAGCAAATGGGGAAGACTGTTGTTGCTCAATAAATGTAGGTGCATTAGATGAACTTGATGCACCTAGCCCAAGTTGAGTCAATTGTTGTGATACAGAACCAACAACTCTTTTCCTCATAGCTCCACCTGATTTTGTTGCGGATGTTGGTTTGTATCTGTGAAACACAACCCCAGTGTCACTAATGGCCTCATCTTTCTTGGCTTCCTCGTTCAAAAATTGGTCCATAATGGCTTTTCTTTCTGTAGAAATGTCTGTGCATTTTGCGTATCGTTCTCTCATACGTTCTTTTTTTGCTTTTGCAAGTTGAAACTGATTGATAATGTCGATAATAGCCTTTTATCGATCAGCATCGTCTTTATCGCATTGTTTTTGAATAAACACTTGCATGTCTTTGACGGAATGTGGGAGACGACAAGCCATAAGGGACGTTTGTGTGTGTGTGTGTTTTTTTATTTTTATTTTATTTATTTTTTTTATTATTATTATTTTTTTAAATAATAGTGTATAAAAAGTGTGTGAAACTGACTTGTAAACGTTGGTATTTATAGAGGCTTTTGAATTCTAATTCAAACTAGCCGTTAAAGGGGTATTTTGAAATTTTTTTAGACGTGTCACTTTGTTAAACAGGTAACATGTTAAATAAATATAAACAATATCTATACGTTAAGTAACTCTGTATGATAAATTTTTAAAATTAAAAAACAACGTATCAAAATTTGTCCAGTCTTTGAAGGTTTTGTGTACATTCGAAAGCATAATTTAAAGGGCAATTGATTAAAAAAAAGAATCATACTTGACATCGTTTGTTTTTATAGGTAGCGAACAATTTTTTTTGCTTTTCCGGTTATTTTTTTTCTTCAAATTCGGCCTTTTTAAGGTATTTTGCAACATTTTATGACATTTTTGCCCCTCTCAGCTAATAGGAAAAAAAATTGAAGGGCAAAAATGTCAAAAACATATTGTTCTATACCTCAAAAAGGACAAATTTAAAAGAAAAGTACCCATATAAGCAATTTTTTTTGTTCGATACCCAGAAAAACAAACGATGGCAACTATAATACTTTTTTTAATCATTTGCCAAAATTTAAATACAGTTTAAAAAAACGAAAAGTATAAAGTTAGAATTTTTTTCACTTATAAACCATAGTTGTCAGTTGGTGCACCATGATTTGTAATTTGATTGTTGACTTTTCGACTGATTAGTTTACAAGCGAAAACATGTAATTTACAAATTACATGTACATTCTTATATTTTTTCTTAAAAGATGTTTACATTCTGATATTTTAAGGACACGCCTAAGCTACTTGTGTAAAAGACAAGGGACTAACAGAGTCAATGTTGTAAAGTAGAAGGATCAATGTTGTACAAGTTGGTCTATATTAGTAGTCATGTAAGTCTCATTCAAACTTAACAAATCAATACCACAACCGTTTTTCCCTCCATTTTATCATCTTCTTGATCTGCCATTGTTGACATGGTATCAGAGCTTATCAATAATGGCGGATTAGTGTGATAAACTGTGTTCTTGTTTGTTATACAACTGTGTTTGTTGTGATATCGTTTTCGCGCCAAAATTAAGTCAAAATTAGTCAAAAGTAGGTCAAAATTTGGGGATTTTTGATCAATCAAGATGACTGATGCTACCAATCAAAACGCTCCTACTCTCTTTCAAAATCCTTTATATCTTCATCCTTCATATGGTCCTAGTTCCTTAACAGTTCAAGAAAAGCTTGTTGGATCTCAGAATTATCACGCATGGCGTAGAGCAATTGAGATTGAGCTTTCTACCAAAAGGAAGTTGGGATTTGATAAGGATTTATTTGATACCTTTTTAAGGGGTTGTTGACATAAATAATGCGTAAAAACGTTATTTATATTTTTCGATATCTCTACGTTTTGATGATCACAAAATGAAAAATCATTAAACGTAAGATTACTGCGTAAACAAGTATTAAGCTAGCTTATATCATTATATCCAACTTAAGCACTCAAGGTATGAATAAACAAGTGCTTGATACATCTCATGATCAAAGGGGTATTTAATTAATTAATACAAAGTTTATTTAATATTATATATTTTTGAAAAACAATTTTGGTAATAAAGAAAAATGTTTTAATCATACTAAATATATG
>LBNU01003082.1:7233-22233 GCA_014162995.1 Artemisia annua
CATATTTCTAGGGCTTGTAAATGAAAAGCTAGTTTAGACTCAAAATAAAGATTAAAAAGCTAAAGATAACAACTTTAAAACTTGTAAATAAGCTAAAACAACACAAAACAAAAGCTCTCACAAGCTAGCAAAACCCAAATAAGCTCAAGTCATAATCAAAAGGCACGAAAATTTCTTTTCATGCAAAGGTGGTGCAAGACTTTTGTGAGCTTATATTGAATCAAGATAGAAGTAAGAAGCTTGAATAAGATGAAAAGGAGATGCAAATAAGCAAGGAAATAAGCAAAGTAAAAGACTTGGACATGAAAATAAAAAGCTTGTATTAAAACCTTACACTACAACATGAAAATAAACTACAATACTCCTAAGAGGTCCAACCCTCTAAAAATCTAACCAACCTCCCAAATGAAGCTTAAGCTTCTATTTATAGGCCAAGAGCTTCTAAAGTTTTGACAATGTTGCAACTTAAGCCCTTGAACCTTTACAATTCATGAAAAGAACACTAAAACTTTGTTACAACTATTAAACGTCTTAGACATTAAATGTAAACTCTTGTAACTTCGAGGCTTGTGTTGACGTGTATTCTAAAAGTCTTCAAAGATGTAAAAATGATATCTTGCTCGAATTTATGAAGCTTATCGTAATAATTAGCTTTGAACTTCGATTAAGCATCTCTTTCGTTTTCTCGAGCCTTTAGGAAATAACTTTGTCATCACGGGCTTTCCTTGAGTAAATTTCATCGTTGACTCGGCTTTTAGACACTTTTCCACATCTCGTGCTCGTTTTAGGGTTTTTGGTTGGTTTTCATGCCATTTATGCAATATCCTTTCCTGCACAGTCACAAACACAAAAACGCTATATCTTTGGCGTTTCACGTTAGTTTTTGGTCTTATACACACTTAAACTAAGGTCAAAAACATGTGTAAAATAGCACACATCACTGACCAAAAGAAGTTGTTTGAGTTCTGTTTCTGAATCGTTCGAAGGTTCATGTGGTTCAAGTTGACCATCGTTATCATTAGTCATTGTGATAGCAGGATGATCAAATGTAACACCTGGATTCATTTGATCATAGTCATCAAATATAACCACTGTGGACATTTGATCATTCTCATGAGTAGATAACGGGGAATCAGCTTGAACGACTTGGACCTCATTCGTTTCTGAGATAGAAGGAGAGACAATGTCGTGAATGAGATATGAGTTATCACATACCTGAGACTGACCGTCAGTATCATACACTGGGCCTGAGTCTGTTACCTGAACTTCTTCTGTGTCTGCCATCAATATCATATCATCAGTAGTATCCATAACAGTCATCTGATCTTTTTGCTGTTGATTACGTGCAATTGCTTCATCTCGGAGAGCTGAGAGGTACTTCTGAAGATAGTAGGCACTGCTTTTAGGAGTAGGTTGTGATGCTTTAGACGGTACACAAGTAAGTGCAGTGGATGACACACCGAGTTGTTCAAACTGTTGCATAATCGTTTGATGAGTATGAGGATCTTCTGAAGTATGCTCACTAGAGTTGTCCAAGACAAATCCTTCATTTGTGTAGGTGAACCCATGAATGATGATTGGTGCAGGAAGAATGGTCTTAGGAAACGTTCTCTGTAAGCAAGATCGAATGAGTCTATCAGTGATGACTGTTGGATCCTCATCACTGTGCATAATAGCAAGGTGGTTCCACAACTCTTGAGCACTTGCATCAAATTCCAGCTTGGTGTATATGGCATTTGGAAGAGCGGTAGTGATAAACCAAGCAGCTTCCTTGTCAGCATTGTATTGATCAAGTTCAGTACCAGTCAGAACATCAGAAGTTTGAAGTGTGATATTTCCTTCAGTATCAGCAATGAATTTCATCTTATATGGTCCATCTTTGATTGATTTCAGGAGTAGATCAGAATGTGGACGATTTTGAATCCATTGCAGAAATCTGTCTTTCCAAACATGGTATGGTCCTGATAGCATAAATGGAGGAGTATATGCAGTTCCACGCAGTAGATGTTGACGAGCATTGATGTATAGAGGATGTTGAAATGGAGCTTCAGAGTATGGTACGTAAGACATGTTTGAAAAACTTGTGGTTTATGGATCTTGTAGAAGGTATAGTGTTTGAGACAATTCTTAGAAAACAAAACCCAAAATGATTTTGATACTTGGTTATTGGATGATTTCGATAAACTGTTAAAGTCCAGGTAATCTCGAAAAACTGAAGTTCTCGATAAAACAAGTAGGATCTCGATAACTCACGTTGTTCTCGATAAAAGGAAATTATCGAGAAATGTTGGAGACAATTATCGAGATCTTTGGTTCTATGAAGACAAAGTATGTTTTCGATGTTCTTGAAGGTAATTTCGATAGAGTCACAAGATTTCGAAAACAAACAATTGATTTCGATAGCTGGTGAAGTTCTCGATAACCTCAGGTTTTCGATAACAAGTATCCAAAGTTTCGAGATTATACAATAACGAAACTATCCAATAAGTCGAAGTGTTTTCTTTCTTATAAAAGAGAGAAAAGCACTGAGTAATCAACAAAAACACTTAAGTAGTAATATCGAGGGTTCTCGATAAAAGAGGGTTTAAGGTTCTCGATAAAATGGGGTTTTAGAGGTTCTCGATAAGATGCCCAAAACGTAGATTTTTCTTTTGTGAAAAAGCAAGCCTAAAACGAGTTTTTAATCCAAGATTCTTGTACAACTAACATTAAAATGATGAAAACTTAATAAAAGTTGCAAACTTGAACTTTTTAACAAAAATTATAAAATTTTCGATAAATAGTACAAGTTTGTACGAATCTTAAAAAACCCAAAAATTTTGAAACTTTGTTGTTTGTTTTGGTTTCTAACACAAGTTTGTAATCAAATATGTGATAAAAACACAAAATAAGCAAGAAAGTTGGAAAATTTTTGAATCTAACGAGACTAAGAACAAGTTTTGGGGCGTAAAATCACAAAAAAATAAACTACACCTTCTTCTAGCGATTGATACCACTTGTTAGGTCACCATATTAGTAAACACAAGTATTCAAATGAAAGAAATGAGATGAGAATTAGACTTGGTTGATTAAGATCAATATGAAAGATGAAAGAACAATAGTTTCCTTAAGATATGAAATTAACCAACAATATTAAAGAGTTACATAGTGTCCTATTTATAGGAGAGGGATAGGGCAACACTCCCTTCCTTCCCTATCTTCTAAGTCATGGGCTTTCAAGGCCCATTGGACACTTATTGGACTCGTCTTATAACCATACGAGTATTAAGCTAAAACGTAAATAAAAGTGATAATACTAGCAACCTATTACATTTATTGAAATGACCGAGACTTGACTGAATAGTTGAAAACTATGATCCTAACAGGAGGGAATAAAGTACACGAAATATACTGTTATATTGATTGATAAATAACTGTCTAATACATAGAATATATAGTTAATAAACAGGCATGAATTGAATCGGTGTGATGGTTCAATTTGACCCAATAGACACAACCCTTCATGACTAACTGTCATAACCATATTAACTGTCAATAATTCGACCAACTAACTATAACTAACTATGACATGTCATCAATCCTAGTACTAGTGTTTTATGCAACCTTATTGGTTACTTACATGTCTGCAAATAAATCGATACATAATAACAATTGTCTGTTAATAAACTAAGAATTAAGAACATGTTGATCTTAAATCTTCCAACAGTCTCCCCTCTAAGAGCAAACGATCTTAATTCTGCTTTTCTTCCTTTATTTTCTTGCTTGTGCTTCCTATCTCATAATGCATTTGAGACTTCTCTTGGTTATCTTGAAACTTGTTATTGAGACTCTCCAATTGGATTCCAAAGTACTCAATCTTCTTCTTTCCTTGAATGTCCAATTCAGTGGGTAAAATCACTTGATCCTTTTGATCTTCTTGGCAATATCCTCTGCCTTGTGAAACAAATTCATTTATTTCAACATGTGAAACCCTTGTTGTATTGTAATAACAGCTAAAGACATTCAAATATTGATTGTAGCATGCCTTAATCTCCTCACCATAATCCTTTGCTAGGCCAAGTATCTCAGCAATATAACCAAATTCATTTTGAAAAAGTATGCTTAGGTATCCACCTAATGTCTCCACAAGCTTATAAAGTTCCACAAGATGGATCTTTATACCATTTATATATGGTGGTAAAGGGCCTGGTAAATTCTTTTTAAGATAGAGAGTATAAAACCATATACAAGCTTTGTTAAACTTTTCTCTAAACATGTCCCATTCCTGAATTATAAGCATATCATCTTTAAGTAAAACTAGGAATGCAACATATTCATTAAAAGATATAATCTGTGTTGGGTAGTATACACCTTTGATGTAAATGAAATCATCTTCTTCTGGGGTAGAATCCATTGTTGATGTTTTGCCTGCGCACATGTAATCATAGTGTCCCAATTCTTGGCATTTGTAGCATGAGACATCAATCTTCTGTGTCTCCTCTTCATTCTCATGAGAACTCTCATCAAGCAGTTTGAAGTAGTCCTCTATGTATCTATTATGCTTCTGATTCATCTTGTTCTTGTCAAAGTAACATGATGAAGGGTCTTTGAACATAGGAACCAGTTTGCATTGATTCCCTTTGTACGTTATTTCAAGACCTTGTGCCTTCAATTGCTTTACAGATAAGATATTCAGAGTCACTTCTGGTGCATAGTGTACACCAGGAATCATAAAGAATTCTGAACCAATTCTTATGTTCACTTCTCCAATCCCATGAACAAGCAGTAACTTTCTCAGTTCCCTCAATTTTTCAACACCAAATTTCTCTTTCAACTTAGAAAACAGATTCATGTTTATGCAAACATGATTGTTAATGTTGTTGCTTATATACCATATCTTATCCCCTTCTCCTTCATCAGTCCCATCAATCATAAAATTAGTGGACAAGTAAATGGTTTCAGGGTATATTATGTCAGTGTTTGGTGTACTTGTGAGGTTTTCAATGCCTGCAATTTCTTTCAACTTTCCCTTGTTTGGACATTTCTTGGCAATGTGTCCCCTAAGTCTGCATTTGAAACAGACATACCTTTTATGCCTCTCCAATGTTGCTTGTTTCTGTGATAATTGATTATTATACACATGAAACTCTTCTAGTTTCTTTCTTAGCATCTCCTTGCATTCACTTGAAATTTACTTTATGCAATTTCCAAATTTCGACTCACTTTCCCTCTTGACTTGTCTCTGAATGAACTCTCTTTGAGATCTCCCAGGAATTTTGCTCTGATGCCACATGTTATTTTGGTTAAGACCCTTTGTTTTTGGTCTAAACCATCTGTTCTCAGTATGAGAGTTTTCAGTAACCATGGTTGAAACAGTTTTGTGAATTGGTGTGAAAGAAAATATGCAGAAGTGTAATATGCAATGATAAACAGAAAATAGAGTTTTGAAGGGAATAAAGTACATGAAATATACTGTTATATTGATTGATTAATAACTGTCAAATACATAGAATATATAGTTAATGAACTGGCATGAATTGAATGGGTGTGATGGTTCAATTTGACCCAATAGACACAACCCTTCATGACTAACTTCCATAACCATATTAACTATCAATAATTCGACCAACTAACTATAACTAACTATGACATGTCATCAATCCTAGTACAAGTGTTTTATGCAACCTTATTGGTTACTTGCATGTCTGCAAATAAATAGATACATAATAACAATTTTATAGTAATAAACTAAGAATTAAGAACATGTTGATCTTAAATCTTCCAACAGATTTTATGTAGTGTCATGCGTAATACAAAATGGGTATGATATTTTCTTGACAAACTGACTTTCGACTTATAGTGTTATATATGTGATACGTATAAACTCTGGTTTTAGAAGACTATCCATCGACTCACAGTTCAAGATTTATGTGGCCAAAAATCTATATACAAGACTCTAAATAATCGAGGCATAAATACTTATAAATCTCTAATCTGTTAATCATTTATTAAGCATATACGTATCTGGTTTATATGCATAAATTAGGTTAATATTTCATGTGCAAAATACCCATAAAATACTTATAATAGATGTAGCGATTAGTTGCAAACCAGTAGCTAGATGTTACTATTGACTTGTTCGTATAAGCTTATGATTTCCAATAGTTTTAAATGTGGCTGAAAAACAAAACGAAAGGATAACACTAACCTTCCTGTGACAGCAATAAAAAGGAGGCCAATGAGACTAAAATCAAATACCAGAACCTCATATAAACACCCCTAACACCACCAAGAAAACACCTTATCAAACCCTCCCTTCGTCCTATCTTTTACTTGCTTCTTGAGAGAAATTATAGAGAATTAGGGTTCGTATAATATAAATGTGTGTGAGGAAATTTTCTTTGAGATCCGTATTATGTGAGGGGAGTTGAGTAATAGTCGCGATATATAACTTTAGGAGCCTGGCTCACCATACGTGGGTTAAGGGAAATACGGGATTTACTTATGACCAAGTTATATGGAGGTTAAATGAAAGTGAGATACACTCAATCTAGCTCAAAGTTAAGAGAACTGATTTATTTATGTACATACTTAGGTTAGATATATAATACACACAGATTTTGTTATTAAAAACTTACTATATGATATCAAAATATAAGGGTTAATTTGCATACCCCCTCACTAAGTCCCACGTTTTGATTATACAAATTTTATGAAGCAGATGAGAAGCTAGTGTACTCTTATGTATATGTTTCATGGTTTTCTGGATTAGGATACGAAAAGTAAAACGTGAATTAAATAACTTAGAGTGTAACAAATGTTGACTAACCAGAAAGTGAGGGTTCTCACAACGTGTTTAGTTTTATGGAATGTTGTATCTCCTGAATTTAAGGTAAGAGCAAATCATGGATGTGATTGGGTCTTGATTAAACGTATGAATAAACAAACAAAAAAACGAAAAAGAAGAAAGCTGCGTTTTGTTTAGGTGTATTCATATCTCAAATTTGAAAGAAAAACGTGTGGGGAAATAAACATAGGAACTCTTGTGTTTTATTAGTTTTTTTCTAGAATTAGGCTTTCAGAGTAGATGTGTGAAAGGATTTACAATGATAGAGTGTGTCGTTTTCTTTTTAGCTTAGTATTAGTAAAGACAAGTTATTTAGTTATGTTATTAGGTAAGGTAAGTTTAGACAAGAACAAGTGTTAATATATCGTAACATATAGTACGCACATTACTTAGTAATTTATTTAACTTAGGGTAAAATCAAAAGTAATTAATTAAAAGTCGAATGTCGGGCCAATAGTCATCGTTGGCTAATCTGATTTGGTGAGGGTTCTCACAGTATTGTTGTAATTGTTGTTGTTGTTGTTGTTGTTGTTGTTGTTGTTCATGTTGTTGTTTCTTCATGTGTTGGTACTGGTGATGATGATGGTGATGGGGTCTTCTTCTGCTTGGTAATGGGTAACTAACCGGGCTTACATATAGTACCCGTTAACGAACTTGTCGATGTAACAACACATGATACATGACTTGTTCGACCGGCTTTCAGAGCTGGTGTGATGTTAACTCTAGTCAGATTTCCGGGTGATCCTCGTGAAAATTCTTTAGAAGAATCCACTACGCCCATTTTGAAATCCACATAACGATTTATATAAGCATCATAAAATGAGTTGGTTTAACTCAGAGGTCCTAATAGAACTACTGTTGTCAAACTTCTTCTACGTGCTAAGCTTCCTTCTAAGTGTTTAAGCTCCGACCCCCTTATCTTCTCCATCGTTGTCATCCATACTAACACTTTAATTCCTATCCAACAATCTATCCTTATCTTCCTTAAAAGGTTCATATTTCACTTGATTCACCCCCTTATCCTGTCGTAAGGCATCCATTTTCGCACCTACATTATTTTTCTCAAGATTTTCTACTCACGTAGAAACGATATCACCCATAAGTTCCTCCAACTCCGTATATTCACTTGGTACTTTCTTGTTAGCACTTTTTCTTTAGTCTTTGGATGACTTCTTATTTGATGCCTCCAACATATGCTTACTTTTTATATCTACCCTTCTTACCTAATTTGGCACTAGACACAAATTTCCTATGCATTTCTTGGGTAGGTCCGCTCGGTTTAGAGCTTTCCATAGAAACGCTAGCTACCCGTACAAACTCTTTTTCTACCGTCGTGTTTTTAGTAGCAAGATACAATAACGCTCTTAGAATAGATAATGCCGTATGTGTTGTAACATTAGGTATTTGCTGAGATGTGATATCTGTTCATCAAGTCTGCAAAGATGAGCCTGATGATCCTCACGAAAGGTATAAATGGTTCTTCCTTCTTCTTCGACTTCTTTTGCAACGATGTTGTGAATTCAAAGATGTAGGTGTCCACATTTGTTGTAAGATTTGTAGGTTTGTTGTCTTCCACGAGTTGGATGTGGTGCCAGAATTGTTGAAGGTATATAATAATGTTGGAAACAATGTCAGTGATTGCGGGAAATACTGAATGATTCTTGAGAAGTTTAACGATTGTGGGGTTATCACAGTGAAAGGATTATGGGATAAACTGGTGGTTAAGAAACTCCAATCTGATAAATTCAATTTCTGGAAGAATTTCTTCAGTTGCTTGAATGGAACCTCGTGGACTTCTTCCAGAATGTTTTGTGGTTGTTGTTCTTGTTCTTGAGACATTTTTGTGATGTGATTCTGACATGCTATGATAGATGTTAAGTACATGGATAAATTTAAATTCATTTATTTCACTCTGTTTGTTTTTGTATGCTCTGGCATTTCTTTTTCTTGCATATTTCTTTTCTTTTTCTTTTCTTATGCTTTATTGCTTTTATAGCATAAGCGCATGCTCTTTTCTTTTCACATGCGATTTAATTCTCTTTGTCTGTTTTTGTTTTTCCTCACCAAAAGTTTGTTTATTGTGATAATTTTTTGAAAGATTTTAAGGTTTAGATTGAACGTTGTTTTATATTGCTCATGCTTTAAAATATACGTTCATCTAACCTTTATGAAGTTTTGGGAAAAAGCATCCACGATTTGTTTCAAACTTAAGTAATCTAGTGTATACTAGAGAACTTGATTAGAAAAACATTTACAAAGATCATTTAATTGCATGAGCGTGAGATTTCTTGAAAAATGACAAAACTTTGAACTCTCTATTACGTTGCCTAGTTAAAGGAGTCCATTATCAGCTCTTAGGTGATAACTATTCCTAATAACTATCTTGAAGATGAGAAGTTCTTAGTTAAGTCAAATACAAGTCATCTCAAAAGAGGTTTTGTTGCATAAGAGTGAGATTTCCCTAAACATATCAACACCTTGAATACTCTATTACGTTGCGTAGCTAAAGGGATGCATTATCAGTTTTTACATGACAACTAGCCCTAGTAACCACCTTGAAGATGAGATCTTCTTGGTTATGATAGTGTCGAGTTATCTCAAAACCATTTGAATAAACAGATTTGAGTGAAAAAAACATTCCAAGGTTGCATGAATGTTTTTACGTTTAAAATTCATAGCATTGGCAACCGATAAATAATTTTAATTTGAATCCGTCAAAATCAGTCATTCTCTTTGACATATGAAATGTCATTCACAAAGTGTATATTTTACAAGGTGCAATCAGAGAAAAGTCTAATTATTTCAATTAAACATATGCATCTCGAACTACTTAAAGGTAATATCGAGATACAATCCTAGTCTAATCAATATTAAACTAATCGTATGCAATTTGTATTCACAAGTTTAAAAATCTTCTTTTTAGACAAAGTTTGATATTTCTCAATTTGAAATATGATAAATGAACTTGAGAAATACACTTTTGTGTTAAAAATGTGCTCAATTGTGAAACTTTAAGATTTTGAAAAATAAATTTGCCAAAAATTTTAAGTTTCTGAACAAGTAATGACTTTTTGTGAAATGTTTTGATCAAAATATTACTTTGTCAAAATTAAGAAAAATACTTATAGGAGTTTTTACAAAGTATAAAACTTTTAAAAACTCTCATAAATATTTTTTGAAAATTTTGGGAAAGTAATGTTTTGGAAAAGAGTGGGTAACAAATTTTGTAAGATTGCTCTCGCAATGATTTGGTATCGCAAACATGGTCAATCATATTCAATTGTCACAAACAAGATAAAACATGTATCGCAAACCAATATTTTGATAATATATTACTATCACAACAAGTTTCATAAAGGGCTGTCGCAAAGAAAAATTGAGATAGCATGCTATCGCAACACATTTTGGAAAGCTGTTATCGCAAAGAAATCAACTGTGATGGAACTTAAACCCTCGTTTCGCAGCCAAAGTCTCGCAAAATTTTAAATTATTATTAAAATCAGTTTTTGGCTCTATCCTAAAGTCTCGCATTCCACCATTATTGGTGTCGCAACTCTAACTGTTCATCTTCGACCCAAAATTGATCCATTTTACCCCAAATCAAACTGTTTTATGTTCCCATTTTATTTCATAAACATGATCTAAATATTATTTCTTAGTCATTTAACCATAAGAATTTCATCAAAACTCCATATATTTAGATCATAGTGTATTCCCTAAAACGCAACCTTACCAAGTTATTTTCTATCAAAGTAATGCATAACAGAGTATGAAATACATAACAAAGATGTAAAACAACAAGTTAAAGATGTTTGAAAGCTTACTTTTGCAATGGAAACAGTAGATTCAAGAAAAACAATGATTTTTGCAAGGGTTTTTGCGATAGGAGTGTTTTGTGAGTGAGAGAGAGTTGTGATAGTAAAAGGTTTGTGTGTTTCTCTCGCAGTCGAATGGGTGAGTTAATAACTCTTTTGAAATTTTGAACTTTTGAATTTTGACCCAGTTCCGCGAGAGTTTTGGACTAGGGGAGGGTTCAAGGACAGTTTTAACAATTTAATCAAAACTCCCCCTTGATCTATGCACTCTTTCACACAAAGTCCTTTTTGTTAACATTTTTATTTTTAAGAAGTTTTGAAAACATTTTAGTTCAAATAAATGAACTTTTGTGTTATATCAAAAATGTTTAAATAAAATCTATCACTCCCCCCTTGAAGTGATGGTATTTTCTCAACTGTTTTAACAACATTTTTTCATCATTTTTCCATTGCAACAACATTTTTGTTTTATGTTTTTCAACAACTTTTAACAACTTATTCATTGATTTCAAAAACAAACTTCTCAATTTCTCCCCCTCAAAAGTAGCCTAATATTTTAAACCATTTTTAATCTATTTTTGAGCAAGGTAGCATTGTTTTTGAAAATTTTATTCTTGCTTGAGCTAAAAAAGATCATATTAATAATCATGAAAACTACTCAAGACTTGTTTATCATGAGCAAAAAATTTTAGAAATTTAAANAAAAAAAAAAAAAAAACATTTTTGAAAAATGTTGTATAAATCTTGCTCACGATAATTAAGAAGATTACTCTTCTTTTCTGAAGGATTGACGCACTCAAACGTACGTTCAGGGTCCTTATTTGAAAAACGGGTGTTGATCTGTGATTTATTCAACAGCCATTATGAGTAATAAAATTACCCGATTGTTTTACTTGATGTACTTGAATCATGTTGACTACTACTTTGGTGACTTCTTTGACCTTATCGTCATCATTTTAGGCATGCTTGCCATTCCTAGACGTTGTCGTAGATATACAAATGTTTCCGGCGGCATAGCTTTGGTGATGAAGTCGGCAATTTGGTAGTCATTTTTTACGAAGTACAGTTCCACTTTCCGTCTGTCTACATGTTCTTTGATGAAATGGTATCTGAATGCTGTGTGCTTGATCCGTGAGTGATGTGCTATGTTACAAGAGAGGATAATGGCACCTTTCGAATCACAATAATCAAGGTACTTTACTTCTTCGAATCCATTTGAAATGCAGGCCGAGAACAACCTTTAGTATCTTTCTGCTAACAACGGACTTGAAATGTAGCAACCCACTAACTTCCCTACTAGCTTCCCATAGGTTAGCAAAGCACTACTAACTTAACTTAGGCCCTCACTAAGCAATATCTAGGTTAGTTATGCCTATACTATTTCCCGAGTAAAATTTTTGCTTTACTATATCACTATTACATATATGACCTCTAGACAAGCTCACAAATCCACCTATGCCTAACAACACTATGTTTACATCATGTAAACATCCCAGTATGTCAAGTCTAGGTTATAAACACATTTTCACTAAGTAATCTATCAATCTAGTNGGTTAGTTATGCCTATACTATTTCCCGAGTAAAATTTTTGCTTTACTATATCACTATTACATATATGACCTCTAGACAAGCTCACAAATCCACCTATGCCTAACAACACTATGTTTACATCATGTAAACATCCCAGTATGTCAAGTCTAGGTTATAAACACATTTTCACTAAGTAATCTATCAATCTAGTATACTATACTTATCAGAAACCCTAATTGCACCTTATGTGTTTACGGTTATCTCTAAAACCCTAATTGCTTATCTAAACTAGTTTGAAAGTGTTCGAGGCTTAGGTATGAGTTACATTAGCAACTATAGGTGTGGAAAACTAGAAGGGGGTTGAACAGTTTTACGTCTTTTTAATTTATTTTAAGAAACTTTTGTTGCTTATTAAAATTTTGATTCGATCTTATGTGAATTCAATTGTTAACCAATATGAGCAAGTATAATCTAATAGTGCAAATAATGAAATGAAATGAAAGATAGAGATGGAAAGATCAAACCAGAACACGCAAATTTGTAGTGGTTCGGCAACAAGGACACCTTCCTTGCCCTACTCCACTCCCCGAGTACCACACTCGAGAGTTTTCTTCACTATGTCAACAAACTCCCTTGTGGCGGAGAAACCTTACATAACTTGGCTTACACCGGTTAATGTTACTAAGCTAAATGTCGAGTTATAATCCTAGCTAGAACTAATCTCACAACTTCTTCACAACTTCACACCTTCCTCACAATATCTTCACACCTTCTTCAAGCCTTCTTCACACCTTCTTCTATCTCTAATAACTTCACAACTTCTACACTACTTCTTTACACCACAACTAATAACTACAATCTACTTAAGCACACAACACTATACAAATAATCTAGCACTACTACAAGATAATACTAACTAGCACAACACTACTTCTTTATAAAGATGTTAAAGGAGTGTTCTTCTTTTTCACTTGAATAGATGAGGCTTTGGATCACTTGGAAACAAAGATTTATGAATATATGATCAAAGGATTTTAAATAAGAAAGAGATTTAGATCAGAAAGTTTAGAGTGCAAAAGGTAAGGGAAAATTGCAGGAATGAACCAGTATTTATAGGCAAAGTTGGGGAGCTTCAGGAGCGTGCCGGTCCCCTTAATTAAGGGGCCGGTCCCTTTAATTATTAAGGGGGCCGCCGTTATAATTGAAGGGGCCGCCCTCCAAAACCGTTGCCTAGCTTTGTCTTTTTGTGGGGAAGGTTTTTTTCTGGACCATTTTTGCCATTGTTGATTGAAAATTTGAATTCCTATATTTGTGGTTAATTAAACATATTTATTTAATACCAAAAATGATTTTCTAAAAGATATAAAATTTTTGTGACATTTTATAAACAGTCTAGTGATTAAGAAAATGTTCCTTTGATCATATAGTGCATTAGTCACTTTGTTTATTCATACGTTAAGTGATTAAGTTGTTGAAATGAATATTTCCAACTAAATACTTTTTTACGTCATAATCTCTAGTTTAATGAGTTTACATTTTGTGATTATCAAAATATAGAGATATTGAAAAAAATTAATAACGTTTTTAGGCATTATTTATATCAACAATCTCCCCTTTTTTGATGATTACAAAACTTAAACTCATTAAATCAAAAATTAATTTTTAGACAAGTATTTAGTGAGTTTATATTCACTTCTCCCCTTTTTTGTAAAATCAAAAAGGTTAAGCCCTCGGTTTACATGTATGAATTGTGACGGAATGGAAGCTCCCCCTTGATATGTGCTCCCCCTCGTTCGAGGGCACCAAGGAAACGAGCTATGGAATGCTTGCAAAACAAATATTAGAAGCACAAGAATATATATATATATAGAGAGAGCAAAAAATAAGCAAGCATATAGAATAAAAGCATTCATTAATAGAAAAAGTTGTGTAAATATACACAACCATACAAGGATTACTAAACATAATCATAAGTACAACATTTATCAACTATAAAATATTACAACCAAGCTAGTACATCATCATTCAAAGGGTACATGTACATCCATAGAGCTTGCAAACAAAATGGTTGATAAGGCTTTATTTATTAAGTATTGCATATACTTAATTTGGGGAGAATGAAGGTGGTGGTGGGGAAATGGGTGAAGATGGTGGAGGTGGTAGAATAGGTGATGATGGTGGAGGTGGTGGTGGTGGTGGATTGGTTAGCAGGTGTTCAATACATGAAAACATGTATTGCATTTCATCTCAAAGACCAAAGATGATGGTTCGGTTGTGGATGCAACAAAGGCAAGTATCACTATGAGCTTCAAGTAATCTCCAAGGAACGGGATTACCAAATAATGGTGGTGTAATTGGTGAGGATGAGAAGTGGGCATCAAGTGGTGTTATGGGTGATAGTGATATGGTAAGTTCGATTAAGGGAGGTTCTTGTGTAGCAGGTGGTGGTGATACTCTTGGTGGTGGTGATAAGTGTGAGTTGATGTAGTCATTGATGGATGAAGTTGAAGGGATGGAGTAAGAGGATGTTCCATGAGTGGAGGGTGTTTTAAATGGTGCATTAGGTGCACTAGGGGATGAGCATTGAGGTGGAGGTGATGGAGTGGTATTGTCTTCATGAGTTAAATAAATGAAGAGTTGTTTTGGAGGTATGATGACAATCTTTTGTTTCTTTGAGGTCTTAGAGATAGAGGTGCTTGGTGATGACATGGTGGGTTAGGATAGAGGTTGATGGATGTGAAGAATGGTGAGATGAAGAGTTTTCAATTGGAGGGAATTTATAATATGAAAACATTGTTGGTTTAGGTAAGTTTTTTGAAATGGTTTAAT
>LBNU01003082.1:27233-29718 GCA_014162995.1 Artemisia annua
CATGTGAAAGACAGAAAGAGCATAAGATCTTTTGTATGCATGAAATATAAATCATCTTTCCATAATATAACCAGTATGGTAGTTGTTGATCATTTCAGTATTTTTACTGGGCAGCATAACAAACTTGATTTTAGGCGAACACCAAGTGTTCGATATAATTTCCTATCGAAGATGATATTTTAGTTGCATCACTTCAGTTTTGGATTTGAAGAAACATGAGGTTACAATGGCTACCAAGATGCTCAAAGAAATGCCACTAGATGGTTTTATTCTTTTAGTATGTTTTATGTTTATACACTGTTATGTAACCATGATAATTTCAATTATGATCTATATCTAATCACGCCTTAAAGATCATGCGAAATTTTGGAGCAAATAGTTCATATTAGGCTTTAAAAATATAGAAAGAAAATGCTACAATGGCTACCTAGAATCCAAGGAATTGCTTGATGCCAGCAAGTTATACCATGACAACAGTTGTACATTCTGCTTATGTCTTTTTTATATGAATCATGTAGCAGAAATTTTGAATGCTATAAATGCTCCCTGTTTTGAATGATAGTGGCTACATGAGGTAGTAATATGATCACCTAGATGAAGTGATTTAAGTTTAGTTTAAGGTAAAATGATAAAGACAAAACTGTTAAGGGGTGTTTGTATATTATAAGTTGTTAGCATTACTCTTCTATGTTTAATAAGATTTCTTTGCACTTTACATTTAGGATTCATTAAAGAGTGGTTCGTTCGCGCCATGAATTGGATGAAGTTCAGCGGGTGCTTGACGCAAAAAGCTTTTGATGAAGCTGCTATACTTAATAAAGCCTTTGAAGCTGTGTTGGAAGAAGTGCTTCTAAAACGGAAAAAAGATAGGTTGAATGGTTAAAAGTGGGGGATAGCAATACAAGTTACTTACATAAGGTGGTTAAAGCTAAGATTAATCATAACCAAATCCAAGTGGTGAAAAATATGCAGTTTGCGTCCCTTATGTCTTTGTTGAGCATCATTCANCAATCTGATAAATTCAATTTCTGGAAGAATTTCTTCAGTTGCTTGAATGGAACCTCGTGGACTTCTTCCAGAATGTTTTGTGGTTGTTGTTCTTGTTCTTGAGACATTTTTGTGATGTGATTCTGACATGCTATGATAGATGTTAAGTACATGGATAAATTTAAATTCATTTATTTCACTCTGTTTGTTTTTGTATGCTCTGGCATTTCTTTTTCTTGCATATTTCTTTTCTTTTTCTTTTCTTATGCTTTATTGCTTTTATAGCATAAGCGCATGCTCTTTTCTTTTCACATGCGATTTAATTCTCTTTGTCTGTTTTTGTTTTTCCTCACCAAAAGTTTGTTTATTGTGATAATTTTTTGAAAGATTTTAAGGTTTAGATTGAACGTTGTTTTATATTGCTCATGCTTTAAAATATACGTTCATCTAACCTTTATGAAGTTTTGGAAAAAAGCATCCACGATTTGTTTCAAACTTAAGTAATCTAGTGTATACTAGAGAACTTGAACTCTCTATTACGTTGCCTAGTTAAAGGAGTCCATTATCAGCTCTTAGGTGATAACTATTCCTAATAACTATCTTGAAGATGAGAAGTTCTTAGTTAAGTCAAATACAAGTCATCTCAAAAGAGGTTTTGTTGCATAAGAGTGAGATTTCCCTAAACATATCAACACCTTGAATACTCTATTACGTTGCGTAGCTAAAGGGATGCATTATCAGTTTTTACATGACAACTAGCCCTAGTAACCACCTTGAAGATGAGATCTTCTTGGTTATGATAGTGTCGAGTTATCTCAAAACCATTAGAATAAACAGATTTGAGTGAAAAAAACATTCCAAGGTTGCATGAATGTTTTTACGTTTAGAATTCATAGCATTGGCAACCGATAAATAATTTTAATTTGAATCCGTCAAAATCAGTCATTCTCTTTGACATATGAAATGTCATTCACAAAGTGTATATTTTACAAGGTGCAATCATAGAAAAGTCTAATTATTTCAATTAAACATATGCATCTCGAACTACTTAAAGGTAATATCGAGATACAATCCTATTCTAATCAATATTAAACTAATCGTACGCAATTTGTATTCACAAGTTTAAAAATCTTCTTTTTAGACAAAGTTTGATATTTCTCAATTTGAAATATGATAAATGAACTTGAGAAATACACTTTTGTGTTAAAAATGTGCTCAATTGTGAAACTTTAAGATTTTGAAAAATAAATTTGCCAAAAATTTTAAGTTTCTGAACAAGTAATGACTTTTTGTGAAATGTTTTGATCAAAATATTACTTTGTCAAAATTAAGAAAAATACTTATAGGAGTTTTTACAAAGTATAAAACTTTTAAAAACTCTCATAAATATTTTTTGAAAATTTTGGGAAAGTAATGTTTTGGAAAAGAGTGGGTAACAAATTTTGCAAGATTGCTCTCGCAATGATTTGGTATCGCAAACATGGTCAATCATATTCAG
>LBNU01003084.1:12903-24216 GCA_014162995.1 Artemisia annua
GTCTTTTAAATTCATTTACCGTTTTATTTACTTATCGCTTTCATTTACCGCTTTCTTTAGTCATTTTATTCATGCAACTTTACTTGTTTTCTTATTTAATGTCGTTTTACCGCTTTACTTTACTTTAATTTGTCGTTGTAGTATAGACTAAACCAAAACTTTCTTTTAAACCTATTCATCACACATAGCTCACGGTCTTGAGTGACGAGATCCATATTCAACCCTCGTTGGGACAACGATACCCGTGGTTTGAGCTTGTACTTTGCTCCCGCGAACTATATCAGCAAGTTATCCTTCTTATCCCCTCATGTTGGGTCTGCAACCCACATGACCCGACTTGTTAAGGTGTGGTTCATGAGCTTAGTGCAATAACACCCCTGTCTTCAGTATTGTACTGATCATACAATATTGACAGATACAACTATTTAAATACGGTTTCTACTACTCTACATGGGTGTATAACAACGTAGCCCATGCTCTACTAAACTTGTATTCACACTACTACTACTACTTAAATCTATGACTCTCACTCAACACCTAGTGTTGACTTTTTAAGCATGTATCCTAGGTATATAGCCATTACGGAGCTATGGCAGGAAGCGGCACTGAACTCGAAGGACTTTCAACTTTGTTATCATTCAAACACTATTTCACACTTAGATTCACGGGACCTCATCTTAATAAAACTCTGATATTTTAATGAATGATAACTTATTTATAAAAACGTCTCTTTTCCAGTCGTTTTCTATTACTGTAACTGTGATTCCATGAAGTAATACCCCAACCCTAAATCCGCTGCGAACTATGAAAATGGGGGTGTTACAGATTGGTATCAGAGCCTCAGTTGTAGAGAACAAGGTCAAAACCTAAACTACAAATACTTTTCCTAAACCCGAGAAAGTCCTCAGTGCCACTGCCATCCTCCGTAACAACATAGGCTACAGGTTAGCATAGTACTCAACTGCTTAACTGCTAAATGCTGCATTTCATTTCTATTATTATCTAGCTATGTTTACACCCTATTACTCTACCCCCGTCTTATCTAGTTTACATACGGAGAATGCTCTTTCCTCTCCGAATGTACTAGATTATCCCTCAAAACACTACTTCCCCGACTTTTTAGGAGACCCACTTATCCTTTATCGCACTTACCTAGTAGTAAACCTAGCCTATTTAGGAAACCACCGTATACCTTAGTACCTCCCTACAATCCCACAAATCTTCCTACCTCATCTTGGAAATTTGAGGTTGGAAGAGATTCCCATAGGACACACTTAGAACATTAGGAAGATTAGGTTTAGAATATCCCGAATAGTTTAGGTAAAATCTTTATTGACCTTTTATTGAAGATAGAAAAAGGTCATAGCGATAGCTAAGTAGTAACCCAATAGGATTTATGCCCAAGAAAAGATAATAGATAATAACCAACCACTTACCCACTTAGATATAGGAACTCCTTGTGACCTTAAATATTAGGTAATCTTAGGAGAAAACATCAACTAGTACACTTTAGTTGCCAGATAAGCTTTAGGTTAGAATTCCATCTTAGGATATGTACTATATATAATGGTACTAACTAGGATGCCTATAAGATAAGTTATGACACTTTGCCCTAGTTATAAACCCCTTAAGTACTTTCGAGGATAAAAACCCTACTTCCCGACCATCCTTTATTAGGATACTTTAGAATACCTTAAACCTTAGGAAATTATCCATCTTTAAGGAATATAACAAGTTAGGTACTTGTTATAATCCACTCAAGGTTTTAATATACCCTATAAGTAATACTAATGGACAAGTATTACTTACAACCCCTAGGAAATTAGGTTAGGTAGTTTCGACACCTTAAAACCCCAACACCCCATAAGATAGAAGAATGTTCCTTAGGAATATTATTTTTGAGGTTGAACCTAGGATATTACCCTTTAGGTAGTTAGTAAGTGCTGATAAAGTGGGCTTCGACAAATAAATCCACTCCCTATAAACACCCTTCCCACAAAAACTTCCTTCCTTTTTCATACCCGGCAATTTGCCCATAACCTCTATCCTTCTTAATCACATATGGCATAAATAGTGATACTTGTTAAACTTTTGGTTATAACAAGTTATTTATGACTTATTGTGGTTATGATTTCATGACATTGTATGTCATACAACTCCTTCCGTTCTTTAAACCTTGAATCCCTTAAAACACTTTCCCCTATCACTTCCCCTAATGATGAGAATCTTTATTCTACATCATAACGATCTGAATTCACTTTGAATTCAGTAAACTACACTTCCTCCATCTCTAATCCCCATCCCTCTGAAACTTCTTAGTTTCTCCTAGTTAGAGAGCCTTCCCCTAACTACTCCTATATGCAAGTATATAATAGTATTATATACGTGCATACTTCTATCCTTCCCTTTTTACTTCCTACTCCCTTAGATCACTATGATTTCTGAAGTAGTTTCCCCTCTTAGTAAAAACCCCTATTACCCACTCTAGGATTCCCGTAATAACTTTAGGATATCCTTAGAAAATGTAAGCTTAGGAATAAAATACCTTAGATCCCTAAGATAGGATATTTAAGAAACCCTTGAGGAAATAGAAAATAAGATTAGGAATCTTTGAGGTTTTTATAGGTTAGAAACCAAACTAGAGAAAAATCCCTAACCCCGATAGGTAGAAACTAGGAAAACATCTCTATAAGATAGGATTTAGCCTAAGATAAGAATTATACTTGGTATCGAGGATATTAGAATTAGTCATAGATTAGGAATCCTTAGGAAACAATATAGGAAACTTAAGAATAACAATATAGGAACAAGCCTTTAGAACCTAGAACCCTAAGCCTCTAGTACAAATCATTTTGAGGATATAGTTTACCCATACTTAGTGACCTACCCCTTATTAGAATTTTCCACACACTATCCTCAAAGTCATGTAGTATAAGGATTTAGAAACCCTTAGGAATAATATACCTTTAGGATATCCCGAGCCTACCCTAAGTTTATAGACCTAGGTTTAGAATTCGAGGTTACTAGTTACAACTAGGAATAAGACATTCGAGGATTTTAGATTACATCTGAGGAATTGACACACCTTAGGTTACACATTAAAATCTCACTCGGAAAATACTATGGATATTACCCTACCTGGTTTTAAGTACCTAGGACATAAGATAGATAACTTAGGTCGAAAAACTAAACCTAGAACTTTACCTAAAAATAGTAACAAAACCTTAGCTATAGAACCATCTATCCCGTCTAGCCCTTCCCCCCTTTTAGGAACACCTCCACCGGTTAGGTCAAAAAATATCACCCCTAGATTTTAAGGCTGTCTTTAGAAAACTAGATAATTCCTTAAAGATTATACCGAGACTTTTAGGAGGGAAACAAACTTCGAGGGAATCTAGTAAATCTAATCCTCATTAGGATACCATCTTTCCAGGTATCCTACTCCTTCATCTTTTCTCACTCTACCGTTTAATCCTATATTCCCGTCTTTTTCCACTCCACCCATTTCTACTTTTCCACTCTTTCATTATCCCATACTCCTCCGAACTTTCCTATTTCATCCCTTGCCTTCCTTCCTACCTTTTTACTCCTTCCTACAAAATCCACCCTTCTACTTCCTCCTATCCTTTCATTTCGTTCCTCCGTCATTTTTCACTCTATTTTTCCCTACTCTATACTCTCTCCCTACTTCCTCCTACAATGTTCTAGGAGTTAGAACTTGTACTTCTTGTCATTTCACAAAGTTCTATTAGTTAGAACTTGTAAGAATATCTAAGTCGGAGTTTTCGTAATCCTCATTATGACTGACTTATGATCTTATCCTCCTAATCTGGTGTTATCTTGCAAAGCCATAACTCAGGGTGCCATCCGGCAACTAGTTGTTAACTGTAGTACTAGAGCACTAGAAACCTGAGTTACTAACATGGCTAATTCTGACAACCCAAGTCTAACCAGTGGGCCCATAACCCACAGGTTTAATCAAACATTGTACACTCCATAATGTTTTCCTAACTTCATGGGTCAATCCCATCAAGTTTCCCAAATTCCGAGTCAAAACACTTGTCCACTCTCGCAAAACACTCATGTACCACATTTCCTTAAGTGTGGTAAACTCCCTTCATTTTCCGCCAATACTACTTAAGGATGATTTATAATCATCTTATTAGAATGAAAGAGTACTATTTCATTTTAATAAGAAAGTTATAAATCAAAGGAATCATAAATTTATAAACTCTTACTTACAAGAATTGGGACGCCTCTATTTGTGTGTAAAAGAATATAAACAAATGAGTCTAAGTATCTGGCACATGTACAAACATCTCTTATTCCGTTTGTACAACTCCTATTCTTCTCTTCACCTTCTCTTTCTCAAATCATCAACTCGTTCTTCCCCTACTCCTACGTTTAACTAAATCTCGGGACGAGATTTCTTCTAAGGGGGTAAGACTGTAACAACCCACAAAATCTCATCACTATCATTTCCATTACAAATACCTATGGTAGGTATTTCACAGGTAAATTTTTACTTTTTGTATGCATTCTTTACCTGCATGACTCTCTAGACCTGCTCACGTATCCACACAAGCCAAATAACATAACACTCACACCCTATAAACTCCTGGTATGTCAAGCATAAGATCACAACAACACCACAATAAGTAATTTATCAATCTAACATACTAAGCTTATCACAGTATTACAATAAACCCTAAACAAACCCTAATTGCACCTATGTGTTTACGGTTATCTTTAAAACCCTAATTGCTTATCTGAACTAGTTTGAAAGTGTTCAAGGCTTAAGTATGAGTTACCTTAGGAACATTAGGATACCTTAGGACCCTTAGGCACTAGTACAACCCATTAGAGCTTAGGAACAAGTCCTTTAGGCACAAAACTATAACTAGGTTATAACTTCCCGGAAACTAGGTCAAACTTTCCCAAATCTTTCCCATATGCTACCACCACTTAGTATAAGCCCCTTAGGACTTAGGAATAGTCATTAGACACTCATAGGACCCTAATATAGGCACTAAACCCTAGGCTAAACCCTAATCCCTAACTAGGCAAAACTAGGTTATAACTAGACATAACTTAACCTAAAACCTACCCTAAGCTAGCAACCACCCTACCACCACCCCCTAGCAGCTTACCCACCTACTTCTCACCCCTAAGCAACCAACCACACACCTCCATAGCACCTTACAAGTAGGTGCATCACCTACTTGTTCTAAACCGCCTATACGGCTAAACCACCACCATAAATACCTTTGAACCGCCTCTATAACCACCCTAAACCCCCTAAGTAGCTTACAAGTACCTCCCTACCATCCCATGTCTGCAAATCAGCCACAAGGAGGTCTCGTCACCTCCTTGTCACCCAAAAATACTCCATGGCTACAAACACCCCACGCCACCCTATTCTACCACCATAGCTTAGGTTAGTCATCCCATAGCCTCTCCTAGTCACCCTCCACCTGTCCTTACCTTGATCTCCACGTTACTTGGCCACCACACCAAGTTTACTTAGCCATAAGGGCTAACGAGCCCTATATATACCCTCGCTACCCTCCCATTTCCAAACCACAGTTTCACTTCTCTTCACCTCCTATACTCTGGTCCTTAGGGTAGTAATAGAACCCTTGAAACCTTAGAAACCAAGTACCATAAGCCTAGAAGCCCTATCGAGTTTAGTTTTGCCCTAGAAAATTCTAAAACCTTAGTTTGCCCATGTTAGGACTCATACGACCTAGTTAAGCCTTCACTTTGATTCTAATAACCTTAGAACTGATCTAGGACTCCTAGGATATGCCTTAGAACCCTTAGATAAGCCTTGACCATTTTCATTTAGGACTTTTCATTTTAAAACCCTTATTATAGATAATTATGTGTTTATATGCTAAATTGCCTCATTATGTGATATAATCTGAATTAGGAGACTTAGTTTAGTATATATTAACTAAACATAAGCTAGGAAACTTAATTATCTCATTAAAATATAATTTGCATAGAAAAAGGACTAGTTATGCAATAGTTTTCATGCATAGGGGTATATATGGTAAATTTATGAAAATATTAAGTCTAGGGACTGTTTTTGACATTTTTTAGAAGTGATAAGTATAAAGACCCTTTTTGCAAAGTTATAAAACCCTAGGATAAAAAGTTAAATAGTTATAAACTTAAAAGGACTAGTTTTGCAAAAGTTATAAAGTTAAGGGTCTAAATGGTAAATTTTGAAAACTTATAAATTTAAGGGTCATTTCTGCCATTTTTCTAAAATATAGAGGTATAGGGGCTAATTGTGTAAAGTCTAGGAACTTAAATGCCTAAATGTTATAAGTTTATAAGTCTAGGGTAGGTTTTGTAAATATATAAACTATAAGGGTATAAAAATGAAAAATTTGCTTAATAAATAAAAGTGCTATCTTTTTATGTGATGTGTCACAATAGTAGGGAGCTTTATGCGAGGAGTATCATTTGGATATTTCGTTTTGACGAGTTTGCTGAGTTTACAATTTAAAGTGGCCTGGCTCCTCAAACGATTATTGCATATACTTCTGAGTTATGATGGCCCGAACGGTGATACATTATATTAAAGACTAGTACTTTAATAACATGACACAATAGTAGGGAACTTCATGTGAGGAGTATTAACTTCTGAATTATGATGGCCCGAACGGTATTATGTTGGCCGCATAATACAATAGTAGGGAGCTTCATGTGAAGAATCTTATACTTCTGAATTGTGATGGCCCGAACAGTGTTATGTTATAACCTAAAATACTTAACATCATAACACAATACTAGGGAACTTCATGTGAGGGTTATATACTTCTGAATTATGATGGCCCAAACGGTATTATGTTGATAACATAATACAATACTAGGGAGCTTCATGTGAGGAGTCTTGTATAATTCTGGATTATGATTGCCTGAACGGTGTTATGTTAAAACTAAACTAAAAACCCTAAGAATGATTACTTGAGAAAACATAAAATAAGATAACTAAAGCTTGACATACATCCACACCAACAAACCCCGGGATACGTGAGTAGGCAGTCTAGTCTCCGAGTCACTTCTAACATCAATCACATTTCACAAGGTTCAGGTGAGTTTTCGTAGCCTCACATCTTTTAAACTTTTCACTCTAAATGCTTTACAAACCCTGTGAGGGGGATACTTGCTACTTGCTTTACTATAAAACCGAATACAAGTCTTTTTCTTTGGTTGTTGCACGAGTAAACTAACTGCCACCACTACATAACTAAAATTCATGAATCTAATCGTTTGGGATATTTTACCCACGCGAACGCGAATATAGTTGATAGATCTATTGGAGTTTGACAACTCCGGTTGGTATTAACATCTCTCTGGATGGTACCAATAAGTACTATATTTGAATCCACTGAAGGAATAACTTTGGCAAGTTATCCTTCTTATCCCCTCATGTTGGGTCTGCAGTCCACATGACCTGGATTGTTAAGGTGTGGTTCATGAGCTTAGTGCAATAACACCCTTGTCTTCAGTATTGTACTGATCATACAATACTGACAGATACAACTGTTTAAATACGGTTTCTACTACTCTAAATGGGTGTATAACAACGTAGCCCGTGCTCTACTAAACTTGTATTCACACTACTACTACTACTTAAACCTATGACTCTCACTCAACACCTAGTGTTGACTTTTTAAGCATGTATCCTAGGTATATAGCCGTTACGGAGCTATGGCAGGAAGCAGCACTGAACTCGGAGGACTTTCAACTTTGTTATCATTCAAACACTATTTCACACTTAGATTCACGGGACCTCATCTTAATAAAACTCTGATATTTTAATGAATGATAACCTATTTATAAAAACGTCTCTTTTCGAGTCGTTTTCTATTATTGTAACTGTGATTCCATGAAGTAATACCCCAACCCTAAATCCGCTGCGAACTGTGAAAATGGGGGTGTTACATATTGAATGCATAATGTACAATGTTTTTAATGCATGTTTGGATATATATGAAATTTCCAACTAAAAGGAGTGGAGATATGAAATTGCCTCTAAACATAAAATAGCCTAATTTATTAAGTCTCATATATAAGTGATGTGTGCGTTTATTATTGTAGGTATAGATTATATTTATCAAGTTTTAAATTTATATTTAGCCGACTTAACCTATAACACACACTAACGAGCAGTGTACCCGATCAATGTAGCTAGTTGGTAAGTAGAGTGTCGATCACTAAGAGTGAAACGTTAACACCTAGAATGTCTATCAGTATTTTAATTCCTAAGTTAGTTCTAAAAACCTAATCTAACACAAGGAGGTTTTCAGCCTGAGAGACTGGCACAATTGAGTTGATTAATGATAGTAATTAAAACTATATAGTCGAATAAACGAATGGCAAACACGTACACAGATAGATAACAAATACAGATAAGAGGTCTGGCCAATTAGTTAAGTAGATTGTCACTTGTTTTATTGCTAGTTTTATAGGATGAGTACTAAAATCTATTATCTATCGCTGGTATCTTAGTACAGGCGAGGAAACTCTTAATGATTACTTATGTCTATATTATTTTACCTTTTTATGGGCTTACATCAACTTATAAAGCTAATGAAGTAATTGCGCAAACAAGCCACGGCTAAACACATAGGTAATCAAAGCACATGCATAAAGAACTAAATAAACATCAAATAAACTTTAATTGACGGGAAAACAATATAAAGGTGAGTCTTATTGATTAAAGAGGTAATCAAAGCACATGCATAAAGAACTAAATAAACATGCGTAGACAAGGCCAGCATTCCTGATTGATTAAAGAGTACTAATACAATAAAACAAAACTACTTAATGAATTAAACACTAGCAGGACCTTCTTACTGCTCTGAAATCTTCGTTTGGGTGGTGTCTTGTGTTGCCAAATCGTCTGTATTCTTCTCCTTAGGGTTTTGTTGCACACTAAATTCGGTTGTCTAATGGGGTATTTATAGCTTCTGTTTGAGGGCTCGATGCGGGGTATCTCGATAACTTCGCGTGGGGTCCAAGAATAAAATATCCACGAATATTCGTACACCGTCTTCAGATGCGGCGTATCTTCGATATCTTGTGCGGCGCATGTTCTTCTATGTCTTGGTTTATCTTTGGTGAAATCTTGAGATTGATACGCCGTATGTATGAAAGTAATACGGCGTATCTGGAGTAGATAAGTTAGATCTTTTTCGTTGACCAAGGTTTCATATGCGGCGCATGGGATAAATCCATGCGGTGTATTCTTCAAAGTCAGGAAATGGTATTCAAATTCGTCTAAGTGTTGTCGTACGGCGTATCTATCTAGAATGATACGACATATCTCCCTTCAGTTCAGTAGACTTTTCCAACTTGATCCATTTTGCTCTATTTTATGTCCAAAATAGCTAACTTTCACTAAACGCTTATTTATAACTGAGAATTACAAAAGTAAACTGTTGATATAAATAATGCATAAAAACGTTATTTATATTTTTCGATATCTCTATGTTTTGACGATCACAAAATGTAAAAACATTAAACGTAAGATTACTACGTAAACAAGTATTAAGTTAGTTTATATTATTTTATCCAACTAAATCACTTAAGGTATGAATAAACAAGTGCTTAATACATTTCATGATCAAAGGGGTATTTATTTAATTATTACAAAGTTTATTAAATAATATAAACATATTATATAATTTTGAAAAACACTTTTGGTAATAAAGGAAAATATTTAAATCATACTAAATATATAAATTCAAATTTTTAACCAAAATCAGTTAGTTTTTCACCAAATAAACTTTCCCCAGAAAAAGACAAGATTTCAGGCCGTTACAGGAGGGCGGCCCCCTTAATTATAAGGGGCGGCCCCCTTAATTTTAAGGAGGCCGGCCACCAATTAAGGGGGCCGGCACGCTCCTGTTGTCAGAAATCTTTGCCTATAAATACCTGCTCAAACCTGGTATTTTTCCTCACCTTTTGCACCAAAATTTTCAGATCCAATCCTCTCTAAACATCCTTTTAAACCCTTTGATCAAAAGATTATTAATCCTTGTTTCAAGTGATTTAATCCTTCCTCATCCTACCTCATCCAAAGTGCAAGAGAAGAATACTCCTTCAACCTCAAGTTTAAGAAGTATTGTAGATTTGTGAATATAGTTTTGTAGTTGTATATATTATTTGTAAAGAGTAGATTTAGGTGTGATAGTTGTGAATAGAAGTTGTGAAGTAGGAGTAGTGTTGTGAAAAAGAAGTAGTGGTGTGAAGATCTAGAGCTAAGTAGTGAAGAAGTTGTGTAGTGAAGAAGTTGTGAAGAAGTAGTGAAGAAGTTGTGGTGTGTTGTGAGATTGGTTCTAGCTACAATTAGAACCCGACATTTAGCTTAGTGTCGTTAATTGGTGTAAGCAAAAGTTGTGTAAGGTTTTCTCCGCCATAAGGGAGCTTGTTGACATAGTGAAGAAAACTCTCGAGTAGGTGACTCGGGGAATGGAGTAGGGCAAGGAAGGTGTCCTTGTAGCCGAACCACTATAAATCCTTTGTCTCGCGGTTAGATCTTTCCATCTCTAAATTATTACATAGTTTACTTACTTACATCTCGTATAGCTATAATTGTTTATATTATGCATGTGTTGATTTACATACTTAGCTTACATCATTATTATCTTTCATACCTTGATATAGTTGTTCATATTGTTCAAGACTTGAGTTTACATAAGATCGAATCAAAGTTTTAAGAGTAAACGAGGTTTTAAAACTAAACTAAGTTTTCAAAAACAAAGTTTTCATAACAAACCTAAAAGGACACACATATAATATATCATATAGTTGTTTTTATCCTTAACTCTAATCAAAGGCTTTTCAAACAAACAATTGAATAAACTCGAATCAATTTATTGAAACCAAGTTTTTGTATAAATTAAAAAGACGTCAAACTATTCAACCCCCCCTTCTAGTTTTCCACAATTGGTATCAAGAGCCACGTCAAACAAGATTTTTAAAATATATTGTATTTTAAAACTTGAATCGATCTATGGAATCGGAAAAATATTTAGAAGGACAATCTATGCAAAGACCACCACTATTTAAAAGTGATGGATTTCTCTATTGGAAAAATAGATTCGGAACTTATGTGAAATCAAAAGATCTTGATCTTTGGCATGTCATTACCTTTGGTGATTTCCCCTCTATTCAATATAATTTTGAAACTAAAAAGGATGAAATAGTATCTTTTGAAAAACAAATTGATGATTTGAAAAAGAAACTAGCAAAAAATAATGAGGCTAAAATGGTTATTTATAATGCGTTACC
>LBNU01003085.1:2003-25310 GCA_014162995.1 Artemisia annua
ATATATATATAGACGTATACCTAGAAAGCAAGTAAGATATAATGCTTGTGGAATGAATTTTCTACAGATTTCCTGGAATTCTTAAGAGAGATTTTGACAAACATACAAGTTCCGTTAGTAAACTTTAATCAACAAATAAATTCCAGATTTTTGCACCTGACGTCGTCAGGTATTAACTCCTGACGCCGTCAGAGTGTTCTGACAGAAAGTTTAAGTTGAGTTTCCGGAAAATTTCTTGGAAAACCTTTGGCTCAATTCCTGGGAATTTTGCAGAAAAAATCATTATGACTCGATACAAGCATTTGACTCTAATAAATACGAATATGTAAATTAATTTCGTTGTTATGATTCATGCTCATTCGTTCTATATTAACCGATTTGGATGTCTCTTACACTTAGTTTATGCGAATTACCTTTATATGTAATTAAAACGAAGTTAAAAACAAAATAAAGCATTTTCACAATTTAGTTTGAAGCATGAATCAATAGCAAGAAATATAATTTACATACGGAGACACAAAGACACACAAAAACACACAAAACATGGGTTGCCTCCCAAGAAGCGCTTTTCTTTATTAATGAGTCTTGTAGCTAGACTCGAGGCCTTGCCTTCATCTAGTGTCGCTTATGCTCACGTACCCAAGCGTGAGCCATCTAATGGTCGCCTCATCCTTCTTATAATCATCATTAAGCTCTAAGCATCCGCGGAAGTACCTATTATTCTTCTCATGGGGGTACTTAAGTCCTTTTCTAATATCTTTCTCACTCAATATATCACAGGGGGGAAACCTATTACACTTCTCAATAGAAAACTTTTTATACCTAGGGTGTGCGCGGGGCATTTGATAAACAAAATCCTCATCCCCATCTGAGAAGGTAATTAACCCTTCCACTAGTTTCTCATCTAAGTTGGTTAACCTTTTGAAGGGCTTCCCAAACACGACTTGGGTAAGGTTACTATCAATAAACTCTCTTAGATCTTCCATAACCATAAAGTCCGTTTGATAGGTAAAGCTCCCCACAAACACATGTAAAGTCTTAGCCCTAGCAATAATATTATCCCCTTGATACTCTAACTCATTTGCCATGATTTTATTGTATTCAGCACGTGAAATGATGTTCATTGGCAAAGATGAATTAAGGTAAGCATCAAAGCTTCTAAATCCAATTTTGCAAGGGAATTGCATGTTAAACAAACTATCTTTCTCAATCTTTGTCCTAGGGTCAATATAGTTTAGAGGGTTAGCTCTTTCATTCCCTTCAGGGTCATCAACTACTTCCCCATTCCCTAGGTCTTCATCGGAATCCGACGAATAGTAAAAAGGGCCATTTTCATGGTCGGTGTCATGGTCAGATTCGTCCATATCAGAATGGTTGTCAAAGTGATGATTGGGTGATAGGTTTGGTGGGTTTTCGTTTTCAACAATAGGGGGCAGGTAGGGTAACTGGAAATTCCTACGGCGGAAGACACGAATAACAGGGATCAAACGATCAATATTACTCATGAAGAGGTGTTACGAACAAAGGCACAAAGAAGAAGATAGACTAAAGGGAATCCTAGAAAAATAAAACAAAATCTCACTAGAAAGGAGTCTAGTGAGTAGACCTAATTAAGAATAAAAATTAACCTAAACAATAACTATTCCCCGGCAGCGGCGCCAAAAACTTGATGCGCGTGGATTGCAACACGCACTACGTTTTACCTCTCGAGGGATCTCGAGAAGCTTGCAATCCCCACCAGGCAGTGTACCTGACCGATGTAGTATAGTGTAGTGGCAAGTACCGGGGGATTGATCGTTCTCTCGCAGGGAATAGTGTTCGTTAGGCTAAAGGCTACTCTAATCTAGGTCTAAGGGTGGAGGAAGATTCTTTTTGTATTTTTATATTTTATGAAAGCAGTAAAATCTCTGGTTTTGGAGGATAGGGCGGAATTAGTTGCTAGTCAACTAACCCAAGTTATCTACTTCTAAGCTACTTATATTTTTGTATTTTTTTGGTTTTGGGAAAAACAATGGTGGGAGAATAGTGTTTACTTAGATTTCATTACTCCCTAACTATCTTTTACCATGTAATTAGTATGTTGAGTTTGCGTGGATGACGGGTGTATTCCTAACAAGTCGTAGGGAGTGCGTTCAATTCCCTAACTCTATAAGTTCCTACCTCACTCTATGACGATACGTCAAGCATCCTATCATGAGCTCACCGATAGCAACCTATGCATGAAATACTACCTTAAAATCGATAACGCACATACGATTCACGTTTCTAAAGACGTTCAAGCTTGTTACCGTATAGGAGATTAGCCAGTTTTCTCTAGTCTAACGTAGATGAAACATTCACCCAAATACAATCACAACATACACATCACATGATAATCAATAGTTAGGTTTCATTAGATCTAAGCAAACACAAAGTAAATTAGCCTAGCATGTTGAAAGAAAGACAAGCACAAGCATAAATCACACAACACATAGACATATTGTATGAATAAAGACTTATCTTGGATTAAACATGCAAGTTAGAGGGGTTAGGATACCCTCTAAGGTCTGTAATACACGTACTAGGGTTTAACCCTAAAGTTCTCCACTCCAAAATTCGTCTAAAGTTCCACTAGGTTATATAAAATAAAGAAAAATCGTTCTATATATATAGAAAACGCGGGCTGACGGCGTCAGCCCAATAGGTGACGTCGTCAGCTCGGCGATTAGGGTTTCCTGACGGCCTTGATTGACGTGGTCATAATTGCTGGTTCCAGATCTGACGGCCTTGGTTGACGGCGTCACCAATTTGCACTACGAACTCTCTGGCCCGTCACGAGTATTTTTCCAATTCTGGACTTCACTTGTTCCTGACGGCGTCACCTTGTAGACTCTGACGGCGTCACCTTCTGTGATCTTTAAGGTCTTTTGAGTTTTTGTTGTTTTCCGCACTTTTTCACTCCGAAAACGCCCGAAAATGCTTCTTATGTGATTTTCCCCTCAAAAGTACCTAAAATGAGAAAAGAAACGACTTTGGGTGAAATCCAAACCAAAAAAATACGAATTAGGACTCAAACCGACCCCTAAAAACGTAACATTTTTCGTCTCATCAGATCTCCATAACTCCAACCTACTTCAGGTGATGAAACTTGGCGTGTGAAAAGATCAGCTCTGTACACCCCAGGCAATTTAGCAAGACCTCGAGCGAGTTCTACTACATACTTGGTCTGAAATTCCAAATGAAGGAGAGGACCCCATTAGGACAATAATTGATAATCTTATTAGTAGAAGGTTAGTTTGTATTTGTATATACCTAACCACCAATGTCAGAATCGCGACCAAGTTCCATATTTTCTCCATGAACCAAACCATGCAAACTTTTTAACAAAGATAAGTTATTTCCATGTTTTTAAATGAAAGCTCTAAATTGGGTGTTTGGATTTGAATTTTAGAACTGAGAACCTTGATTATCAGTGCATTAAGTTATTTTACTTAATTTTTAATGCTTGATTAACAGTACGTATTTGCTTCCAAAGAGTAGGTATAATTATTGGTTAGGAGTTACATGAAAACAGGTTATAAAAATGTAATTATCCTATTCACCTGTCTCCATTTTACAAAATGTTGTTTTGAGTTATTTGATATATTAGTTGCATATAAGATGAATTTTTAAAATATTCAAATATATGATTATCTGGTTATTACATCATCAAGTAAAAAGAGAAGCTATAAACACTATCTAATATGTCCAACCCAATTGACTCTTATTGTTTGCTATGACATACTCCTTCTCAAAATGCAAATCCAAACACCCTCCAAAACAAATGCAAAGTAAAGAGAAGCGATACCTATCTGATGGGGATGATGTAAAGCTTCTTCTCTTTCTTATCATCTGACCAAACTTCCAAGTTAGATGTAGTATGTTGGTAAGTACGTCCTCTTTGGTATGTACCTGTTGATTACTCAAGGACGGGCTTGCCTGCAGATTAGACAGGTATTCTTCAACAACCCTTATCCACCTGTAAAATAGATAAAGATCAGTATTTCTATATATGTATACCAATATTACACAGTAAATTCATAAGAAATATTCATTGTAAAGATACATTTTCTGATGTAATTTAATTAACAAAATGTGGAGAGAATTATTAATACAAGTTTTTCACTGATATTCCTTCAAAACATCACTGAATAGAACACATATAAAAAAGAAGGCAGAAAAAAGTTAGATACGAATAGCTTTGAATAAACCAAGTCTTCTTCCTTTAAGTTCATTAAATACCTCTTCCACTATTTTCTAGCCCATCATTTATAGCCCATGAGAGCAGGTATCGATTATGATATTGGAAAAGTTAGGGTTTCTTAATAATGCATGCACATAAATGCTACGTAAGTCGACCAATATTTAGGATTTGCTTATAAAATATATGAGCATAAAATTAGCTAACCTGCTATGACATAACTTCATACTCATAATCCAAAATGATTTACTGCTTCAACACACATTCTTGATAAAAAGATGATGTCCTTTATGCAGGTGCATGAATATGCTTATGAGTTAATGAAAATAAGACAGTGATCTGCACTTTGACCATAGCCGTAAACCCTGTGTTTTCCTAACATACTCATTTTCAGAAAAATTAAAGTAAAATTTCTTTCGACCAATTTGACACTACTTGCTTTGACCCACAGTCCCATAGGTTACCTATTCTCCATGTAGGAACAAAGAGTGTAGCCTCTTTGCTTGTTATTCGGACCTCTTCTGTCTCCAATTGTCAAGTAGTTAGGTTGTAAATAAGAGTATGTGAAACTATGCAATCAACACCTCAGCGTTTGCCATAAGCCAATCAGAGTATGTGTCTCCAATCATCCACCTCAGCGTTTTCCATAAGCCAATCCCATTATTTCGATGAGTTGTGTTACTTTGTCTGAATGCATGTCTAATGTTCTTATCACCATTATCGCTGCAGAAAAATGTTTCAATATCATAGAAAAAATTAAATGTATGTGCAACTATGCAAGCACATGAATCAAAGAGACAATTAAATAAACCTACGGCAGAAAAAAACTAATGGATTCACGATTTGGGCCCGACAGTTAGTTCGAGAAGTAATCATTTTTTAAAAGCCATAACCTTTATTTGGGCCCGACAGATAACACCAGTATATACATTTATCATACAAATGTAGCCGAACACACTGAATATAGTTATATAAACTTGTTTGATCAAAATCAATTCGTACTACAGCCTGTCGCTTAACCATGACTTGACTGCATACTGGTCTAATTGTGCAGCCATTTTCTCAAGCTAAAATTTGTCACTTAAAAAGAGTTCAGTTAATAACAACATTTTAACGGGTTGTTATAACTTATTTTTAGACTAAGGCATTATCAAATATTATTATGATATAATAAGCATTTGATCGCAATGGAAAAGACAAAAGTTAAATAATACTTGGAAAGTGATGAGCCATTATCTTTATAAATGAACGTGATGAGCCTTTCTCCGATTCTATGTATAAATGAACCATTACAAAGCTTCGGCCCCCCACATCATTGCCTTTTTTATCTGACCCACTTAGTTAAAAGAAGTGTAAAATGGCAAAGTGGAACAGAGTAGTGTATAAATCACGACCAGTTAATAGTCCACTAACACCTTGATTCAATCCTGAATAGATGGAGATGAAAATTAAATGAACATTCATATGTAGCATATAAGAATTTCAATGTTGTTGATAGTTGTAAACTCAAGGAAATTAACATTTAAAGAAATTTGTCTGAAATGGGAACTAACAAAAGGGACCAGGCCTTGATAAATACGACATCTACGCTGAATACCAAATTGTCTATTCAGTAACCACATAGGAAAACAAATGTTAAACCAATCCATACTTGTGATTAACTCACAAAGACTCAGTAAATATAAGATTCTCTAGAGCCATAAATCCCAATGTATATGGATAATAAATTATAGTCCATCTCTAGCAAGGTAAAGTGCATTTTTAAAAATTACCTACACCACTGAGTCCAGAATTTGACTGCAAAATTAATTGCCTGTCCATATATTGATGAAGGATCTGTAGGCATGGATTTCTGTGTATTATTCATATTTATTTCTTGTTTAATTTCCTACAATTAGTAGATACTCATGAGCCCAAAACATGAGAAAAGAGCTAGCAAAATAATTTAAGGGGAATGCAAATATAATTAGAAATATACTCTATTCAACTGAGGCCTTCCTTAAATTTGGTGCAAAGTTGATGACATGTTTTAAGAATTTCTTGGTATTAAAAGGCTGAATCAACAGCAAAAACCAGCAGATTATAAAGACCCGGCCAACTTTATGCGAGAAAAAGAACCAAAATGATAATTTTAATTGATGCATAAGTATATACCATTGATGATTAGTGGCTGATTTAAGATGGGTCATTCTGTTGGCATCAAGTAAAGTTGGAGGGGTATCAGAAACCATAGAATGAGATAGCTTCATGGATTCCTCTATCTTCACACCGAGTGTAATCGCTGATGGCTTTCCCATCATTCCATCAGTATTTATAGAATTACAGAGCCACCAAGTGGAGGGTGATTAGGATCCTTTCCTTTTTAGTGAATGTTTCTCTACTGCATAAGATGCAGCTGCTGCATTTGCATCTATTGTTGATGCTCTTTCACTTTCATTTGATATAGATAGCATATAGAAAAAAAAGAAAACAAATACCCTGAATCCATGATCTTAAGATATAAATTTTTACCTGACAGGTGAGCCTTTTATCTCAATTTCTTTGTCTCACTCTTAGGCCGTGCTAGACACCCACTGATCATGAATCATGTTTTTCGTTGCCTTTCAAAGAAAATGCACATATTAAGATATTATCATTCAGACAAAGTTTAGATATTCAGATAAAAAAATAAGAAAGATTTGCATATATTCTATTTTTGTATTATATTCCTACCTGTCATTGGTATTTTATATCCAATTGTGTTATTCACACATTAACCATTTTTTTGCTTGGTTTCGACTTTAAACGCCAAGCAATATATAATGATATACATAGTGTTAAGAAAAAGGAGATATGATACCTCTCTTCGAGTCTTCAGTAATAGCAAATCTCTTAGCAGTCGTAGAGTGCAAATCTCTTTAGCAGCTGGTACCGAGGTTTCATTTAATCGGCATGAATAAAAAGAGTGCCATGCTATTCGGATCAACACATGGATTCCTGCACATTAAAAAAATATCAGATAAGTGCATTGTAAACATGTTTACAACGTCTAATAAGTAGCAAAACCAATCGTCGTTGTCTTCAAGTAGATTTCTGTTTATGTTGTGCGCTTCTTTTACATCCAAATATTTATGCTCTAAATTGATCCAATATGAAACCATATATTTTATAAATAGAATGTAACAGAGGTTCATCATTTTACCTCCTATTGTTATATAAATACACCAAGCAAAGCTTGTTGTATTCTACGCCAATATACAGCTTCCTACAATTATTTGAATTACTTACCACACTACTTCTCACTTACTTAGATCTTTGAACTTTGACCAAGAAGCCACAGACTGATACCCGCAGTAGGATATGAAAATTATAACCTTAAAGATTTCGAATTTTCCACCTACATTAAAAAGCACAATTATGAGATACTGATAATAACTTAAAATTCATTCACATAAATAAGAATTACATATATATAGTGAATATTTTGCATGCAAGAGATCCTAGAGTGAAGATGAACATATACATATTTGCAGGACATATATATTTGCATGTACATGAACATCTTAACATAAACTTGAATCACATAAGAGTTTATTTTACAACACAGATAAACCAAAAAAATCAGAAAATGTAGAAAAAGAATTGATTTGTTACATATTAGGGTTTTGAGAAAATGTATATTTACCTAGTCTTTCCATCATCTTCAAGTTTCACAAACATTAATTAGAAGAATCTGCATAAAACAAAACATTATTAGTTAATTGTGTGAACTTGAACATATTAGGGTTTTGAGAAAAGAGAGAGAGAGAGAGAGAGAGAGAGAGAGAGAGAGAGAGAGAGAGAGAGAGTCGACTTGTAGAACATAAAAATATACAAATTCTAAAACACTCTATCAAAGCTAAAAACCTGTATGTCAATGATAATTCAAATTAGTTAGATACTCTTTATCAATTTAAACTTGCAAACTAAATAACAAAAGTTCGATTGCTCTAGTGGTAGAGACGTTTGTTTATGTTTGGAAAGCATCCCATGTTCGAACCTTGCTAACTCCATTTTTTAATTCATAATTTTAATACCTTTACCATTTCGAAATTAATTAAAAAATTCAAAGAATTTCAAAATTAGTTAAAAAAAATGCAAATAAAATAAATTAAAAAATTGCTTACATGCCACAATCTGATGACATGACTGATGATAATGAATTACTGGGCAATGACTGGACAATGAGGTGGCATTAATGACGTCATATGCCTTATGTTATATATATATATATATATATATATATATATATATATATATATATATATATATATATATATATATATATATAAAAAAGAATCTTCCTTCCACCCTTAACCATTAAAGCTAGTTTTGTCTGTCCTAACGCAACACTACTTCCCTGTGAGAGAACGATCAATCCCCCGTACTTACCACTATCCTATACTACATCGGTCAGGTACACTGCCTGGTGGGGTTGTAAGCCTCTTGAGATCCCTTGAGAGGTAAAACCTGTTGTAAGGTCACAAAACCACGCATCAATGTCTCAATTTGTTTAGACAACAACTCAATATCATCAAAGTGATCATCGACAAGCATAGAAATACCAGATTCATAAAGAGAATTCATAATCACAGAAATTATATCATCACTAAGAACATGTTCCAAGAGTCGATCAGCTTCTTTTTGTAAAAATTGATTTTCACGTTTTTGGTTTAAAATCACTTTTTCAGATTCTTGAAAAACATCTATGATGGTTTTGACTTCCCTGTTAAGTTCCTGTTCCCATTTCTTAGCATATGAATGCAAACGTTGAAGACTTGGAGTAAATTGAGTTTGTAACATGTCCCTTTTTTCTTTCGCAACAGGGGAAAGAAAGTTGGCAACAGTGAGTTCAGAATACTTTTCAACATCATATTCCATTGATTGGATCTCAGTTGTGAATGATTTATAGTACTGAAATAAAGTAGAGTCAGTTAACATGCTAATCTTATTTTGTAAATCGTTGTTTTTCTGAAGTATTGTTTCTAAACATGTTTCCTGATCTGCTTTTGCTTTGAAAAAATTGAGTTGTGATTTACAATGCTCAAGTGCTCTTGTTAATTCAACGTTTTTGTCTCTCAACCTTGCATTCAGTGCTTGACATTGGATATTTTGATTTTGGCTGGTCATAAGTAACATTCTCCATTCAGCGTCTGAATCAGACAAAAGCTCATGTTGTTCAAGTTGATAATTGTTATCATGTGCAGTTGATATAATTGTTTCATCAAATGTAACAACTGGGTTTATTGGATTATCATCAAATAAAACCACTGTGGACATTTGATCAGTTATGTGAGTAGATAACATAGAATCAGATTGAACAACTTGTGCATTGTCTGAGATAGAATTAGACGGAGAACCACTGTCATGTATCAGGCATGGATAAGAATCATTTGCTTGATACTGAGCATCAGTGTCATAGATTGGACAGGAATCACTTACCTGGAGTTCATGTGTGTCAGCCATTAGCATCATATCAATAGTTCCATCTGAGTGATCCATGACAGGAGCATAAGAGGCGGTGTTTGTCACTGTATGATCATTATCAGTAGTGGAGTTGCCAGCTTCATTGTGAAGTGCCGAGAGATATGCATGCAGATAGTATGCACTTCCATGAGATCTTCTAGATATTGTTTCCACATGAGTAGTATCATCTTTCAGCTTGAACAAATTTGTCAGACGCGCTTCCAGATAGCTAGGAAGAGTGATTTTTGGAGCAGGGAGGATGCATTTCATGAATTTTCTTTGGAGACAAGACTGTAGAAGCTGATTCATTCGTAGGTCATGGTGTGACGGATGCATGACTTCAAGATGTTTCCACATTTCATAAGCACTGGCTTCAAAATCCAAGGTAGAATAAATTGAATTTGGAAGACCTAGAGTGATGTACCAACTTGCTTGGTAATCAGCAACATGTTGGTTTAGGTCATGGCCAGTCAAAGTGTCTTTGGTTTGTAGTTCAATGAATCCTGTTGAGTCAGCAATGAATTTCATTTGATATGGTCCTTGAAGGATTGATTTCAGTATGAGATCAGCGTGTGGACGATCAGCAACCCATTGTAAGAATCGGCGTTTCCAAGTAGTGTAGTTTCCNATTTTTGGAGCAGGGAGGATGCATTTCATGAATTTTCTTTGGAGACAAGACTGTAGAAGCTGATTCATTCGTAGGTCATGGTGTGACGGATGCATGACTTCAAGATGTTTCCACATTTCATGAGCACTGGCTTCAAAATCCAAGGTAGAATAAATTGAATTTGGAAGACCTAGAGTGATGTACCAACTTGCTTGGTAATCAGCAACATGTTGGTTTAGGTCATGGCCAGTCAAAGTGTCTTTGGTTTGTAGTTCAATGAATCCTGTTGAGTCAGCAATGAATTTTATTTGATATGGTCCTTGAAGGATTGATTTCAGTATGAGATCAGCGTGTGGACGATCAGCAACCCATTGTAAGAATCGGCGTTTCCAAGTAGTGTAGTTTCCATTAATCAACATAGGAGGATTTGATTCATTACCAAAGTGTATTACATGAAGAGGGTCGGTACTGTGACGTGGAGTATAAGGAGAGTTTGAGTACGGTAGTTGAGACATTATGAAAGACTTGTGTGTAAATGGATCTTGTAGAAGGTATAAGTGTTAAGCCAAGCCTTGAAACCTTTCCCAAGTGTGTTCTCGAAACTTTGTTGAAGAATATCTCGAAAAAACAGCCAAAGTCCAAAGTTCTCGAAAAAATACAATTATCGAGAAAAATGTTAAGAATTTTCAAAATCTTTGAGTATTGTGAGATTAGCAAAGTTCTCAAAAAATGATGAAAAGATTTCGAAATTTTTTCAAAGATCTCGAAAATCAGAAGATTTCGAAACTTCAGAAAAGATCTCGAAAATGTTTAATTTTTCGAAAATATTGCAACAATTATCGAGATTATACAAGCTCGATAATATCCAATGAGGCGAAGTGTTTTCTTTCTTATACAAGAGAGAAAAGCACTGAGTAAGCAACAGAAACACCTTAGGAGCAAAGAGCAAAGATCTTGAAAGTCTAGGGTCTAAGTATTTCGAAAACTTGTCAAAACTAGGCAAATTTTTGTTTTTGTAAAAAGCAAGCCAAAAACACGTTTTTAATCCAAGATTCTTGTACAACTAACCTTAAAATGATGAAATCTTAAAAAAAGTTGCAAACTTTAACAACTTTTCAAAAATTTGAAAATTTTCGAAAAATTGTACAAAAGTACGAATCAAAAAGTTTTTGAGAAATTTTGAAACTTTGTTGGTTGTTTGAGTTTGTAACACAAGTTTTGATGAAAAAGATGTGATAAAAACATGAAACAAACAAGAAAGTTACAAACTTTGTCAAAAAAATAGCGATTAAAAAAGAGGTTTAAGGTTCGTTAGCTACAAAAATAAAAGTTACACCTTCTTCTAGCGATTGATACCACTTGTTAGGTCACCATATTGTAAACACAAGTATTGATTTGATAGAAATAAGATGAGAAATAGAGTTTGGTTGATTAGATCAAATATGAAAAATAAAAGTGCAAGAGTTTCCTTATGTAAATGAAATAACCAACAAGAAATAGGATTACATGAGTGTCCTATTTATAGGAGAGGAGCTAGGGCAACACTTCCCTATTCCTTCCTTTCTTAAATGTGTGGGCTTAAGGCCCATTGGACGTGTAATGGATTTACACGTTTACATGATAAGTTAAATATTCTAGCAACCTATTACAAATACTGAAATAACCGAGACTTGATTAAATTTTGATAAACTTAGGTCCTAACACTACTTCATAAGGATGGTATCTTAGGTTCACAACCTTGTATGATGCCTCCTAGGTTATTGAGGAACACTGCTAAGATTCAACCTGTTAAATCTAGGTTTCGTAGTAAGTCATCTACCATGCATAAGAAGCAAAACGAACCTAAAACTCCTCCTAGGTGGATACAAACTGCTAAATCATTGGAGACTAGGAATAACGATAAGTCTTCCACTATGCATAAGACGCTTAGCAATCCTAGACCTTGCCAAAAGTGGATGCCAACTGGTAGAATTTTTAAGAACGTCGGACTTAAGTGGTTACCTACCGGAAAGTTGCTCACTAATGGCAATACCATGGTTGATCGTGAAACCCCTAAGGGTTTGGATACTGTTGTCACTAACCCATATATATGCAATCAAGTTTGTGATGTTAGTGCAGGTAGTCCTTACTCAGTTGCAGGTACATCAATCATTCACTATATGAGAAAACTCAAAGTCTGGAGGCCTAAAGCAATCATTTCTCCAGCTTCAAGAGTTTTGGAATGTCGATGTTGATGCATGTGCTTTATGACGTCTGAATACATCAGTTCAGGCCTCGTTCTTCAATGACTATGACGTTTGGACAATTCAGTTCAAGCCTCGGTTCTCAATTTCATCATTATGGTGTCTGCTGACAACACTTCAGGCCCCGTTCATCAATGAAAAGAAAGGTGTACGATTCGGTGCGCCTTATCTTCGGAAGAAGAGAAATCTTCTTGGTTTTGATCATCTTCAACAACATGCTTCATGCTTTCTCCATGTTCGTTCATTCATCAAGTGGATCTACCTATCTTTGATCGAATTCTTATACACTGGATCAATCAAAAATTTCAACCTCGTTTGCAATTTTTGAGGGGGAGAAGGGTGAATGAAATACATGATTGATAGTATTTTACATTAACTTGCTACTCGGGTTAATGAAATACATGATTGATAGTATTTTTTATTCACTTGCTACTCAATCAAAAATGGCAAACTTCGTATGAAATTTTTGATTGTAGGCTTATTCACTTACTTTGTATGCAATTTTTCGCTTTTGTGTGTATTCAATCAAAAATGGCAAACTTCGTGTGAATAAACTACATGATTGAGTGTATTTTTATTCAATTTCTACATGATGATTGATGCTTGAAGTATGGTCATTCGACTCTCCTCCGACACCTAATGCTCCATTTACTAAGGATGACTGGGATTTATGTTTGATGAATACTTCTAAGCCTCTACGAATGTTGATCATCTAGTTCCAGAAACTTTTGTTCCGGTTCCTGTTGACTCAACTGGTTCACACTCATCAATCTCCATTGATCAAGCTGAACCATCTTAAAGTATTTCTCAAACTACTCATGAAACCCAATCTCCAGTTATTCCTCAAGGTGTTGATGATGACTATCATGATATTGAAGTTGCACATGAATAATGATTCATCGTCTGGTATTCCTTTCCCAAACCGGACTCTGATGAATCCCCTTCTTCACAGATTGTTGTTCCTTCTAATGTGCACTCTGTAAATCAACCACAAGAATATAAAGGAAAATGTCGGCTAAGAATTTGGAAATGGAATGTCAAGTGGTCACAGAGTTTATTTGGTATTATTTATTTGAAAGTGAAGTGAAATTTCACGGGTGAGTGTACTTAGTATCTTCATGATCCTTGTTCGAGCTCTTAACTTTTGCAATGACGAAGACTTGGATATCTAGTTATTTGGGTAATTATTCACTTATGTTACCACAAAATAACTATCACTCTATTCAGTGTCACAACTCACACGGAGTTGTCGATAATCAAGAGGTGATGTACGTCTTATACTTGATGGTTGGTTGGTTGAAGAGTATAAAGTACTTAGGGATTCGATGTTGCATGAAGTCTCTACACCGCTATTTGTCATACATTGGTGCAAGTTTAAGTCACAAGGACGGGGAATTCTACTTCATTTTNTCTACACCGCTCTTTGTCATACATTGGTGGAAGTTTAAGTCACAAGGACGGGGAATTCTACTTCATTTTCAAGTTGGGAATATCGAGTTTACTTTACAAAGTGGTCATAGCAATAGCCGACTGAATATAAGGGTTGATAATGATAGTCAGAGAGTGTTTCTGTAGCAGTTGATTCTCACAGGATACATCTAAGCAAATGGTGTTCTTCTCACAAAATTTCTAGTAGTTGTGCGAAAATGTGTTGTTGATTCTGAAGTATCGAAACCAGCAAGGGGGAAAGGAGACATACATCTGAATCCAAAAAGAGTACACGTGATGAACTTAATATTTCTTCTTAATTGAAGTTATGCCGGGAAGACTAATGTCATAACCGTAGAGACAATCAGTGTCTTAACTCATGGCGTTCGGTGTATTATTCCAACTACGTGGTGGAAGTGGTCTCTCGATACTTGTGGGATGCACTACTTCAGCTTTCAGTAGGAAGAAATATGAGAAGGACATTTGGAGTGTGAGATGATATTGCTTATCGACGTCTTCATACGAGCTGATATGGTTTATGATAAACTGCTTCTGGTTAATGCTTCATGTTCACAATATTACGCTGTTTCTGAACGATCGGAACCATAAAGGGGGAAAATGTGTACATCAGGGACGCACAACAGGTTAATGTGATTGAGCTTAATTTTGAAGTTGATAATCCGTAGAGATGATCAGTGCTTCAACCTGTTACTTTGGTGTCACTGTTTCTTCTTGTATTGGGTACATGTGTACAATATGGATTAAGTTGTTATACATAAGATAACTGGAAAGCGTGCGATGAAATGAAGATGTTGATCGATTAATCCCCTGAATAGACAACTGCTCTAAAACCGCAGAGCAATGTGTACATCTGAGACTCACAAAAAGGTCATGCGATCGAGCTTAATCATTTATTCCAGATTGGTAACCGCAGAGATGATCCATGTTTTATCTTGTTACTTCGGTATTGTCGTTGTTCTTCGGGTTTTTCGAGCGTCATATAATGAGACTTTTTGCATCACTTCAACTACTTGGAGAAGTGGTCTCATATAGATGACAGTCGGTTTGGGGGATAACTACCAAAGCTTCAAATTGAAGAGGCTAAAATTCGACGATTTGGTGTTGCCTAGTGATTAACTCAGCTGTGAGAGTCTAATGATTTCTTATCAACCTGTGCTTGGTGAATTGTTGTGACTTGAGATGTTTTGATTAGTCTGATTGTAATTTGACGTTGTGAGTTAAATATTTACAACTTGACTTATTGTGATCGGATCTATTGTAACTTGACTCGTCGCGACTTGACACTTAGTGCTAATTGTGACTTAACTGAGATCTCACACTAAGTCTAACTCGCATATCACATCTTTCGGTTTCTTTTGTTGACTTTAGTAAAATCCCGGGAGAGAATCGATCTCTCGGTTTAAGTCACAAGAGGTGTAAAATCTAGTTTAAGATTATATCATGGCAACTACGGCCTCACACTATCATTCAGGAGCCTCAAAATCTTTGGTGGTAAAAGTTTAAGAGATGTTGACTTCAAACTTCTACAACGTACTGTACGATACTCTTTATGTGGTACTCATGTCAACAGCTTCTTAAAATAGTCAGGGATCACTCAGGGCTCGAGAATTTCGTGAATAAGTTTATCAGGATAATTAGATTCGGGTATTATCATTTTGACAATCAAGATCTGGAAAGGTTAAAAGCTAAAGCAGTTTTTGAAATCCTCATTGGTTATGCTTCAGATCTTAGGGATACCGAATCTACAACAGACGAACCCAACAAATTTTGGAAACCGTTCACGTCACATTCTATGAGCTGACTGAGCCAATGGCTTCTGCACACATCAGTGTAGGACCCGCGCCTAAACTTTTGTCTTCTGAACCAACCAGTTCAGTTTTTGTACAGTATCCCACTCCTGCATGTACCTTATGTACCATCTACCGATAAGGATTTGGAGATCTTGGCTAATCAAATGGTTGATGAATACTTTGAGCCGCCAATTGGTGATACAACGGTACCACCAGACATCACAGCTCATGTTCCAAATGATCCAAAATGGTTCATCTTGTCCTGTTTCAATAGCTCAAGACGCTCCATCAACAAGTCATTCATCAACATCATCATACTTTCAATCTCCTTCCGTACATCAAGGCACTGCAGTCGACGATTCTTTTGAACTAAATCCACCTGCTCCACCTGGTGTTGCTCTGTTCTAAAACACATTTACTCCTGAATCTTCATCTAAGGCTTCTTCTTCAGGAGATCTTAACACAAGCACATCAGTTTCCTACCCACAACCACATGAAGTCTATCAACTTTAAGTATGGGAATTGGCACCATCTCCAGACTGTGCAATGATTGTAGCTCTTAGATGGATCCTTAAAGTGAAATCTGATGAGCATGATGACGTTCTGAATACAAGGCAAGGGTTTCTGCTAAGGGTTATCATCAAAAGAAAAGCATTGATTTTGAGGAATCGTGATCGCCCTAACCATGTCTACCGTCTGCTAAAGGACCCTTTATGGCCTAAAGCAGGAGCCTTGGGCATGGTTCGATGTACTGTCAATGGTTCTCCTGGCAAATGGACTCTCCAGTGGTGTAGTGGAACTTCACTTTGCAAGGACAGAGTTTCAGCTGGCAGATTTCTTCACTAAGGCACTTCCTGGAGAACGGTTTCGGTTTATTCTCCAGCAACTTGGTTTGGAGAGTCTCATGCCAATATCACTCAAAAGTCTTCAAGAAGAGAATGAGGAGTAATGGATTCGCTTCAAATATCCTTATATATAATATAAAACCCAGAAAAGAAGAATACAAAAATATAAAACCTAGAATAACCATAAAAATCTGAAAAATAGAAAATACCAAAAATAGTTTCATCTTAGACATGTCAAGTTGGCCTGCTATTACTTCAAATAGCAACCCGTGCTTCTAAATGGGGAAAACACGTCCCCAAAAGGACGGTTGTTCCTCGTACCGGGTGAAGTTCACCTGGGCACGGATTACTTTATACCCGTGTTTCATCCGAAATGTTGTACGCTTCAGTGCAACATTTCTAAAAAAAGAAGAGAAGTCTTCTTTCATCCCAAAATCTCTCTCTTCATGATTCTTCAAGAGAGTTTTGTGGTTTACAAGGTGGCTATTGGACTTAAATTTTCACAAATACCTTGCCGCTCAACTTAATGACCACAACACGTTAAATTGACAACGGGTCATTAATTGAGAGGGAGCGTGTTTGCTCAAAATTTCTGCACCTTTAAAAACTTTGTGCACCAGCAGCAGTGAAAAAGTGTCTCAAAATCAGTAAATGTTAAAACTTTTATCACGTTTTCTCCCAATTTTCTTCTAAAATCATTTAAATCAATTGGGATCACAAGATCTCAAAAGATTTGAAATTTTTTGATCGGGGGAGAGAATGTGATTTAAATATGAAATCTGAGTTAAAATGTGATGTTTTTGAACTCAAAAGTAAGCTCTCCCGTATGTGCTAAAATTTTGAAGTTTTTGAATTTTAATCAAAGCACACATTGAGGGGGAGCAAGTGTATAAATGGTGAATAAATGATCTCAAATGTTCGCTTTTCCGTATGTGTTAAAGTTTTAAAAACTTTCAAATTGAATCAATCAATATGCACATATTGAGGGGGAGCAAGTGGCTAAGAGTCTTTCGCGTGTTTTTACAATAACAAGTAGAAACCGTGAATTGATTATGACTCAGATTTGACTCATGAATTGACGAAACATGAAATATCGTGAATCGAAAGGACTACTCCTGGCCGGGTAGTAATTTCAAGCTGGTTTAACCAGTGATGTAAGCATGTCTCGAAGAGGACTGGTCTAAGTAGAAGGTACCGTTTCGAGAAACACTTCCTAGATGTATACTTTGACGGGTCTAACTTCCTTTCTAAGGAATGTTAACAACTTCAAGTTAGTTATTAGGGCTAGTTATCACCTAAAAGCTGATAATGGATCCCTTTAACTAAGCAACGTAAACGTGTCTCTAGGGTATATGTCTATTGAGAGCAGATCCATTCAAATAAGTGGAACTCACCCCGACATGTGCAAATTTCTATCTAAAACCTATGAGCACATGTTAAGGGGGAGCATTTGAAAAATGATAAAACTCTCAAAGTGTTAACAAAATGTGTTTCTTTATCATAAACACTTTGAGAGAATTTTCAATGATTTGGTTATATGGCGATTGTGGAAAGATACCAAAAGACCGACCAATTTACTTTAATGCATGGAGTTATAAGGATGGTAAGGTTAGGTATATGTTCCCATGATCCACCAGAACCGGAGGGATCTTCCCAGGGGCAATCCAATAGATAGATTAGAACTCCTTAGGAATGATTGAAAAAAGGAGAAAAGTGAGAAACGGAAGAGTGCCGACTGAGATTGAGCTAGGACTGGAACAAACCAAACAAGGTTCTAGTAATGAAGTCTCGGTAAGCACTGAAGGGGTTGAAGAATTAAAAAGAAATGAAATGAGAAAGGGTGAAAAGAAATAGCCCTCCAAATATTCAACCTTAGGGCAGAAACCGGGTTCAATTCATATGCTACTGATTGTTACTAAGATGACATCGGTATTGAAGAAAAGACGTCATGGACCCAATGAATGATGAGACGAAAAATATTACGTTTTTAGGGGTCAGTTTGAGTCCTAATTCGTATATTATTGGATCGGATTTCACCCAAAGTCGTTTCTTTTCTCATTTTAGGTACTTTTGAGGAGAAAATCACAAAAGAAGCATTTTCCGGCATTTTCGGAGTGAAAAAGTGCGGAAAACAACAAAATCTCAAAAGACCCTAAAGTGCACAGAAGGTGACGGCGTCACAAGCTCCAACGTGACGACGTCAGGAACAAATGAAGTGAAGAATTGGAAGTTACTCATGACGGGCCTGAGAGTTTTTAGCCTATTTTGGTGACGGCGTCAGGGAAGGCCGTCAGATCTGGAACAAGGCGGCGTGATGACGTCAAGAAGGCCATCACAAAATCCTAATCGTCGGCGTGACGGCGTCACACCTTGGGCTGACGCCGTCAGCCCGTATTATCTATATATATAGAACGATTTTTATTGTTTTAAAAGAGGAACTTGGTGGAGAACTTAAGGGTTAAACCCTAGCTCGTGTATCACAGACCTTAGAGGGTACTTTTACCCCTCTAACTTGCATGTTTAATCTAAGATAAGTCTTCATTCAATCCATACAATATGTCTATGTGTTGTATGATTTATGTTTGTGCTTTTCTTTCCTTTAACATGCTAGGCTAAATTAACTTGTGTTTGCTTAGATCTAATGAAACCTAACTATTGATTATCATGTGATGTGTATGTTGTGACTGTGATTTGGATGAATGTTTCATCTACGTTAGACTTAAGAAAACTGGCTAACCTCCTATACGGTAACAAGCTTGAACGTCTTAGGAAACGTGAATCGTATGTGCATTAATCGATTTTAAGGTAGTATTTCATGCGTAGGTTGCTATCGGTGAGCTTATGATAGGAAACTTGACGTATCGTCATATAGTGAGGTAGGAGCTTATAGAGTTAGGGAATTGAACGCACTCCCTACGACTTGATAGGAATACACCCGTCATCCACGCAAACTCAACATACTAATTACATGATAAAAGATAGTTAGGGAGTAATGAAATCTAAGTAAACACTACTTTCCCCACCATTGTTTTCTCAAAACTTTAATTTAAATTCGCATAAGTAGATACTTGGGTTAGTTGACTAGCAACTAATTCCGCCCACTCCTTCAAAACCGAGATTTTACTGCTTTCATAAAAACATAAAAATACAAAAATAATCATCCTCCACCCTTAGACCTTAATTAGAGTAGTCTTTAACCTAACGAACACTATCCCCTGTGAGAGAACGATCAATCCCCCGGTACTTGCCACTACATTANCCTAATGAACACTAATCCCTGTGAGAGAACGATCAATCCCCCGGTACTTGCCACTACACTATACTACATCGGTCAGGTACACTGCCTGGTGGGGATTGTAAGCCTCTTGAGATCCCTTAAGAGGTAAAACAAAGTGCGTAAGCAATCCCACGCGCATCAAACTCAGATGGAATTACCCTCATCACCAACAAACTCGAAAGCTTGGGGCGTGACATGAAAAAGCTTAAGGAGAATGTTCACGCTATCCAAGTTGGTTGTGAGATTTGTGAAGGACCACATTTGTCTAAGGATTGCCCTTTGAATGAGGGCGATGGGAAAACAGAAGAGGTGAAATATGGGAAGGTAGACCATTCCAAGGTAACGGTTATCGTACAAGCCCATCTGGATACAATCGGCCACCTTATGGAGAAAGAAGATCAAGCCTCAAGGATACAATAAATAAATATCTCGAAGATTCTAGGAAGAAACAAGGAGAGCAAGATATATGGTTGAAAAACTTTCAAGAAGCCACTAACAAAAGCCTTGTTAACCATGATGAATCTCTCAAGAATCTTTAAGCAATGATTGAGAATTTGGTCGATAACATCCACAAGAATAACATAATCGAAGAAAATAAAAAAACTATTGGAGCATGTAAGGCAGTTTACAGAAGATGATGATGGAGACTTAGTTAAGGACATTCTTTCGCAAGAAAACACCAAGCCTAATGAGAAGATACTTTGCCAATTACCCAAAAAGGAGGATAGTTGGATAAAAAAAAGTGTAGATTGGCAGGGACACCTCAACCCTGTGTACCATAATGGTACCCATCAACCCTACCCAGCAAAGGTTTGATGCCTGTGAAATACCTCCACCCAATATCCAACCATGCTGTGGAATGGATTTGAACTCGCGTCCTTTGTTGGATCAAGACATCACATGGCTGGGCCCAGGCTTCTAAGGTAGCTGGTGGCCAACTGCGCTAGGCAGCTGGTTTGGGGTCTAGTATCAACATTATGCCATTATCTTTAATCCTATCCCTTAAGCTAACAAGCCTCAGGAAAACTAGTTTGATGGTCGAAATGGCTGACACTACTAAAACGAGTCCAATCGGGATAGTAGATAATGTCATCCTTAAGATCAACAAATTTTTATTCCCTGCGGACTTTGTAGTCATAGACATGGCTAACATTCCCAAGGAGAACCTAATTTTAGGAAGACCCTTCCTCGCTACCGCGCACACCAAAATTGATGTGTTTAAGAAGGAAATATCATTTGGAGTATACGACGAGAGGATCGTGTTTAATATGAATATGGTCTCCTCGATTTTGAATAAGCAAGAAGCCAGTTCATGCAAAGCTGATCAGATAGGTGAAGAAATCTCCCCGATACTTCAAATCTCTGATGATGTGTTCTCCTATACAACCCCATTATGCTCTAAGTATGAGAAAGAGGTTAACTCATATCCAGATGACGAATCTTTTTGGGATGACACTGATGAAGAGGATGAAAGATTAGAAACAGGGGATGAGGAAGGAGGACCGGAGACTGTCGCAGCAAAACTTCACTAATGCGAACCTTCAACAACTATAGTCGACGGGTCGAAAATAACTCTTCCTACTTGTGACCCCCTTGTCAAGTATTGTAATGGAGGGGGAATGTTTCGGATTAGGAGAATAAAGAAGGAAGCTAAGGTTTGGTGGTGGTTTGAAGATGAGCGAATCATTAATAAAACATGGTTTCAAGTCCATTTCATGAACTCCAATTTAAACGAAACGGTGGAGTGGACGGTTCACTATTGTAAACCAGCCATGATGACATATCGAGGAACAAACCAAGCTTGGCCTACGTGTGATCCCTTCAAAGAAGAATGTGATAGAGGAACGATGCCTGAGATCAATCTAGCTAAACGTAGCGAATGGGCATGTTTTAATGCACACAAGAGAAATCAAGTAGGCTACCATGGGTTATCATTCCAAAATTGGGTTAAGGTGAAATTCGGAGATAGACAATTAAACAAGCAACTGAAGATGCAATACCGTAACAAATGGGTAAAGGCTAACTTCTTAGTCGAGGATCGGCTTAGCATGACACCATATATAGCTCCTAATGTTTGGCACCACTCACCAACCTCTTGGAACAAGGGAAAGGGCAAGCATGCCCTAGCACCCAATTGAAGGCCGTGGCAGTGAGTCTAACTTAAAGACTCGATAATAAACAAAAGTGCTCTTTCGGGAGACAACCCGAATTATCTTTTTCCTTTTATTTTCCTTTATTTTGTTGGTTTGGTATGCTTTGTATTGATAAATTGCAGGTCCTAGAAGAAGCTTTGCAGTGGGGAAATAATTTTTGGAATTTTGCACCAAGAAAAATCCCCCAGGACTTAGCTACGGTGTAGCTCCTACCATGACTACGCCGTAGCAACCCCCAGGTGTCGTTCAAGAAATTTTAGCAACTACGGCGTAGCAACCCATTTCAGCTACGCCGTAGCTACTTTCTGAACCTTAAAAGCTTATTATTTTTACAAATCATTATTTAAACTTGTATTAGTTTTTAAATGAACTTTGTGGGTGTGTTCCCTGTAAACCCTCACGAGTTCACTCGTCCACTCGGGACACTAAGTGGTTTAAAAAGCTTGTTGCATACGCTAAATGCAACCGTGATTCCTACGAAAGCGAGTTAGGTTTTTATTTTTATTTTTCTTTTCTAGGTTTTATTCTTTTTGTAGTTGTATGATTTCAGGGAATTGAAGTTTGCTCATTAGGCGAAGCGAAGGCACGTTTTCTGATAAGGCAAAAAGTGTACCGCTTTTCGGGGGTCATTTAAGCCCTAAATCGTATTTATTTGATCAAATATTGCCCTAAATTGTTCCTTTTGGCATTTTAGGTGCTTTGGAGAGAAATTCTGGAAAAGGAAGCATTTTAGACGTTTTTAGAGCATAAAAGTGAAGAATTCGATAAAGTGTCAAAAATCTGCTGAATAGTACCCTTGACGGCGTCAAGCATGGATGTGATATGACGAATGTGATATTCCTTTAATACCATTCGTAGGGGGTGTACAGACTTCCCCCCAACTCATTGAGCTCCTACTTCTCACTCCTATGTCGAGCCGCTAAGAAGCCCAACAGTGGAATCACTAGTATTCGCTCATGCATTGATCAAATAACCTTAGTACACCTTGGTTCATAATTCTTACAGACGTTCAAGCATGCTTACCAACCAGAAAGTCTGCCACAGATTTTCTTAAGCCTATCATTCGATAATCACCCATCCAAGTACAATTAAATAACACACCAATTCAATCAATAATCCAATAGTTAGGTTTCATTAGATCTAAGCAATGCCACAAAGGGAAAAACCTAAGCCTAGCATGTTAAACAAAAGACAAAGAACAAGATAGAATCAAAGCAAACACATAGACATTTGAATGATT
>LBNU01003086.1:0-16504 GCA_014162995.1 Artemisia annua
GGAAACTTGGTGGTTCAACAAGAATCATATCTGAATTTTAGGGTGCCAAAATAATTCACACAATAATGTTCATTCCTCGGTGAACACAATAGGTGCAAGAGAACTTCATAACCGCAAAAGTAACGTACGAGTCTCTAAATAAAATAATGATAGCAAAAGTTCAATGATAGGAAATCATGGTAGAGGATTTTCAAAACAATTCAATACATCACGGTGAGACATAGCAGAACAGTCGTCAGCATCTCGAATGCTTAAACAACCAACCACATATCAAAATCAAATCGAAGTTGACTTTCCAAAGAAAGGTAGATTAACATAGCAGATTTTTATCGTTCCAAAAGGAATGAGATATTCTCATACTCGTGGTTAAACACCACCCGACTTCTCAGAGATGGAAAACATGAGTAAAACAAAATCAAATAACATCAAAAAGCTTACAGAGGATTCAACAAAAGCAAGATACGAACAGAGAGTGCTTCAAACACGTCATCGCCATGTAGATTCTCAGAATGCGAAAGAGGTGTCAAAAGTATCAACAAACAGATTAGAGATCAAGGATAAAATCAAAAATAGCGTTATGCATTAACATGCAATCTTAAATTCCTTCAAACTTACTAGTGGTAAACTTAGGTGGTGCAAAAATCTCTAACTCCAAACGGATGATTACAAAAAGGCATAGCTAAACATAAGGCACGAATCAGAGTAATGCGGAAACAAAGATACATAAGCAAAACCTTCGAGCCTACCCATTCCTTACCAGTCAAACTTAGGTTCATGCAGGGGAGTCTTAAAGCAATCCTCAAGGTGGTTTCCTATGTCCTTACAGTGGAAGCCTAATGGTCCAAAACTCACAGGTCATAGCCTAAGCTCTACGGATGTTGCATTCGCCTATCCAAACCTGGCTCTGATACCATAATTGTAACACCCCAACCCGAAAAGGGCTAAAGTGTAACATTATGGAGTCAAATCAGAACAAAAGTGAAACGAAGATACAATACTAATTCAAAACTTACAAGGGTTACAAAGGAAAACAAAACAAAGTACAAGGTACAAAAGGGGAACAACAATACTAAGCCCAAAACAAAACTACTTCTAAACAACTCTAAGTCCAGCAAGTATCTAACAGGGTGAAGTCTTCTAAGCCCAAAAGCAAAACCTTTGTCCATAACCCAGCTTCCTACTAAACCTGCCGCATGGAAAAGAAAGCGGCTGAGCATAAAAAGCTCAGTGAACAGATATCAACAAATAACAAAGCAATACAATAGAGTTAGGAATAATCAAAGGAATATGAAGATGGATTACATATGGTGTCAAATGGGTAATCAAAAGATATCAAGGTTAAAGGTAAGATGTAATGTATGTAGAATCAGTATTTTACCCCAGGCCCAATCAATATACAATTCAATCCAATAGTAACCCAATATGGAGTGATCAACTCCCAATATGTGAGGGGTTGCAATGCACGCATACCCAGTCACCAAACAATGTAATATATATCCATGTAGTCAATATAGTAGTCTCAATCAATCAATCAATCAATCAAATCTAGGATGCATCCATACGCCCCTGCAGGCCAATCATAAGCATAGCAGTAGTCGATTACAAAATCAGGGACGGTGTGGTACATCTCTCCAACCACACTAGAGTACATATACATTGGTGGCATCAATGCTATGGTTGTGGCTACTCCACAAACAAGTAATACCTGGGTTTATATTGAAGGGTCAATGTAGTCAAGGTCAATATCAAAGGGTTCAGTATCAAAGGTTCAGTAGTTCAATAGTCAATGTTAAAGGATCAATCAAAGATGTAATATCAATGGGTCAAAATGGAGAGGTCAAAGCCAAAGTTCCCAATCCACAAGGTTCACTATTCCAAGTTCCAAAATCCCATAGTTCATAAATCAAAGGGTCATAATGAGAGTTCAAAACAAAAGTTCAATTTAGCAGGTTCCCATCACTTGTTTAAAAAGGTTCGTAGTACAATCCCATTTAAAAAGGTTTATAACAAGGGTTCATCTAGAAAAGATCTTCCAAAAGATGGCATTCATAAAAATGATCTTTAATAAGGGTTCGCATAAAATGTTCTTTAAAAGTGGTCTTTATGAATTTATAAAAATCCCATAGATAAGTGATCTTAAATCATATTAAAAGTGCCATTATAAAATAGTTTCTCCTTTAAATGTTTCCATATCAGAATTAAGATAAGAGATTTTACCTCCCGTTATATTATCCCAAAAGAACATTCAAAGTCTCACAAGGGTTTCACTTCCCGTTACATTATCCCAAAGAGTATCCAAAGTCTCACAAACGTTCAAAGGTTAAGGTCACAAAAAGTTATCGAATGGATCATAGGAGTTCAAACGAATAACAATAGGATCGCAAATACCGGTGAAACACATCAATCATAGAGCCAAGTACGAAGTATCATAATCAATATCAAACGGAATCATAATACGATAACAAATCAAAGACAAAGTCAAGAGAGAGGAAGTGTGCACTCTTACTGAAAGAGTACGGAATATATGTACCTTTGCCGAGTCAAACAAATCGAGATCAAACAAAAGGAGAAAGGTCATTCCCGTTTCACCGAACCTAGAAGAGAGTGGATTCGAATTAAGAAGAGTTCAAATCACGTAAGTTACCTCTTTTAGTTATCCTTCTATTTTTAGTAAGTTTCCTTATCTAGAAGGTTTCCAATTTTAGAAGGTTTCAATAAATAGTACTTTCCATAAATAGCAAGTTTCCATAATTAGCAGATTTCTAAAATTAGCAAGTTTTCACATATTAACATATTCATATAAGTTAGTTTTATCATTTAATCAAGTTCCCATGTTCACATAAGTCAAGGATTTCATTTTATACATGTTTTCCGAAATTAGGGTTTCTAAATGTTATTTAATATGTGTTAGGGTTAAAAGTGTCAAAATAACAAGTAAGGGTCACAAATGAAAATATACATATTATAACACATATACATAAGTCACATAAGCCAAGAATGCCAAGTTTACACTTTATACCCTTTAGTTTCCAAAGTTATATATTAATCCTTTAATTTATCAATTTACCATAATTAAACCATTAACTAATATAATTATCACATAAGTCACACAACTTTACACAAATGACATAAACAGCCCCTACACTTTATTCCAGCCAAGACATGCATACTTTCATCATATTTACATTATTAGTCCTTCTAGTCATCATATTTACAATTTAAACCTTTTAATTATCAAAATTACATACAAGCCCATTAAGTTATCAAATTTACACCCTTAGCCCCTCAATATAATTATTTACAGTTTAGGCACTGAGTTTTCAGACTTTACAAAAATGGTCCCTCTATTTAAATAAAATACAATTCTATTTAATAATTATATATAATTCCATTTTTTTAATCCTTTTAATCACAAAACTAACACATTTAACCCTTATACCAATTTTTATGAAATCCAACCTGATCTTACTGATGTTTCTAACATAACCCTTCAGTTTACTAATTTACAAAACACCCCCTCTAATTTTCAAAAACAATTCGGTTTTAATTATAATTATACAAATCAAAACCCTAATTTCCAATAATTATAAAATCATGACACAAACCTTAAATATCATTAATTTTCATCAAAACATTCATCCAAACCCTAACCCTAATTCGTTCATGCCTCATTTTTATTTTTTTTCTTTCCTCTTTAATTAAGCCGAATAAAACAATAAACAAAATAAATTACAAACCATGGCCCTAAACTTAAGATATTTTCGAATACAATTTTTACAGGTCACATATATCATATTACATATTTTAAAAATAAATTTGAGGTTCATAAAAATTATATGTGGCCGAATATGAATTTACACGTTTTTAGGTTTTATAATCAATTTAATTCCATCCGAATTACAAAACATGCATGTATCATTTTAAACATTTTTTATGGGCAATATATGATGTAAAGGATGATAAAAAATTACCAGATGAATTTTAGAACGAGAGGATTTGGTGTTGCAAATTTGTGTCTCTCAGTTAGAATAAATCAAGCCAAACAATTTCCACAGCTCACACGATCGAATCCTAAGCCTCAAGGCTATTTTTCGAACTTCCCTTGCATTGGTAGAGACCCAAGAAAAATATGGGAGAAGCAAAAAAAAAATCGTATGCTGTCTAGAGGATTTTTTGGGGGCTTGTAGGTGTTTTTAAAATTGGTAAATGAGAAAATAAAATGGTAAACCGTGTTATAGGGAGTTTCCATGAGGTAATTTCAGACCTAATTGATTTGGGGGAGTAATTTTCTGATTTTGTAATTATTTCCTTAATTAGCCAATATTTATCTCTTTTTAATTTACAATTTATATTTTAAATGTTAATTATATAATTATAAAAGTATATATATAAGGCCATAATTTTTTTATTTAGGTGAAATAATTACTTTTCTAACTTTTACTTTTATTATAATGATCACACAAAAATATTACATAGCCTAGGTTATTAATTTACAATTGTTTGTGATTTATTTGGGGTTTTACATAAGTTTTTATTCAAATAATTGAATTGTAGGGGCATTTTGGTAATTTAAGCGTGAAGTGAAAATGTGGGTTTTACAGAAAATATGTTTCAGTATGCTGTGGAGTTGAGATACTGATTAGGTTTGTGACACCCAAGAGTGACTAAAGGTGATATCGGGTGATAAATTCATACATCGGGTGATATTCAAAAGTGACTACGGTGATATCGGGTGTTAAAAAAAATAAATTAGCCCGCAAAAATGGCTTTGTTATCATTGGATTAAAATTGATCTGTGTTTAGCATTAATAAATGACATGGGAAATTACGAGGCATTACAGTTTTGCTATCCTATCATCTTCAATGGTTTCTCGAAGCATGTCAAGGCAGTCCTTAAGATGTCTAAGATAGTCACTATGGAATGATTTATTATTCCTAAGGGGAAGAGGAATATTCACAGCATCACATGCATATTTCTTACATGCATAAACCTTAGAGATCACATGGTCATATGAACTACCTGACATTTTTCCTTTCACCTTGGTCTTTAGATTCTCTATCTCATTTAACAAAGGAGTTACTTTTTCATTGATTTTCTCACGTGTGATTTTGATTGACTCATATAACTCTTTGTAACGTTGCTTAGCATTTGACATTTCAGTTTGAAGCCACTCATTATCGTGTTGCAATTTGTGAATGGTGTCTTGATTTTGAACTTTCTGAGAATCTATCGACTTTGGATTATTGGTGTCAGTTACTTCACTCAAGTTAGACTTTAATTGGGCTATTTGAGCCCTCAACATTCGAATCGTGTTCGTGTGAGCTTGAATTTTTCATCCCGTTTGGTTAATTCAAAACACACATCAAATTCAGGAGCATCCATAGATGTCTTGGCATTTGAGATTTTGATTCTTTCTTCTAGATGTTGGAACTTTAATTGCAAATTAAGATTATCAACTTCTAGTTTTGAAAAATTCCTGACCATGTTATCATGGTCATCATTTTGAATTTTTTGATGAAGTTTCAAATTCTCCCCCTCAAGCTCAACAACACGATTCTGGTAAACATTCAATGCAACAGACATCTCATAAAATTGACAAGCAGATAATGCAGAGTCAGTGGCAGTATAAAATACAACTTGTGCAAGACAATTAGCAATCAGCTCCTCATGCATGATGAGGATGTTTTTCTTTTTAATTTCACAGCTTTTAAGATCCATTGCAATCTGTTTTCCTTCATTTTCAACAGTTTTATACACCTTTTTCATATCAGTCACATCTTTGTTTAGGGTGTTTTGAAGTTCCTCAAAATGTTCTTTAATAAGCTTAAAGAATGGCATAACCTCAGTTAAATAACATTCTTTTGTTTGTTCAAAACCCCTTTCCCCTTCAGTAATACCTGTTGGCGTAATTCTCTTTTTACATGTTTTGTCAAACTCGGCGAATAATTGACTAAGAACATATAAACTATTCAGGGTATTATTTTGTGTTGGGAGAGTTAAAGGGACAAGATGCATGGGTGTATTGTGTGGGTATATCATTGGTTCAGCAATCTTAAGCATGGTACGGGTTTCTCCCACAACCCTTTCAGCTTGCATTTTTTCAAAATCTGAGTCCCAAAATATTTGCTCTGGAGTTAACCTTTTTTGGGGAACAAAAACTGTTATTCTATTATCTTTAGAGTAATCATATTTGTACAAGATTTTATTTTTAATGCACTTGGGATCCTTTAATTTTTTATCTAATTTTGCTCGTGTTTCATCTTCAATCTCATTTGACTCATCAAAGGATGTCACATCAGAGGGGGCATGATCAGGCTCAAGCATAACATTAGCATCATACAATGCAGGTTGGGTAGTTCTAACGCTCCTAAGGAAATTGATTTGGGCCTGCCTACATCCTTTATACTATGTTCATCACACAACTTTTTATGATTATGAATCATTTGTGCAGTTTGAATGGTTTGTCCTTGCATGTACATATTATCTTAGTGTTTTTCAACGTCTTTATTTTGGAAATATCATTTAACAGTTTTGTTTCTGTTACATGAAAATCATGTTTCAAGGTAGTTACCTTTTCTTGAATCTCCCTTTTTTGTTTAACAGATTGATCAAGTTGTGTTTGTAACAAGTATAACTCTCTTTTTAATGCTTCTTCCCTTAAATTACTTTTAGGTATAACTGCACGCATATGCCAATCCATTTTTTGTTCCCGCTCAGTGAGTTCAAATTTTGCACGTTGTTCATACATGGTCACTTGCTCCTTAAGGATATTAACTCTAGTGGTCAGGGTGTCATCAGGAACAAATAAGGTATTTTCATGCATCTCATAATAATTAACCACAGAAGATGCAACACTAGGAACAACAGGCTCATCGTCGTGACTCACATGTTGCTCATATGAGATAATATCAGTATTTCCCATTTTTGCAGCATCTAACTCAACATCGTTGGATTGTTGTTCTTTGCAAGACATCTTTTGTTCATGCATCACATTCATATTATGAACATTGGAAGATTCTCCACGATGTACAACAGCTTCTTTGTCATGATTCACATGTTGTTTGATTGGGAAATTATCGCTATTTTCCAACTCAACATCATTTGACTCGACGACATTTGTCTGTTGTACATTGTAGAAAGTCTTTGGTTCATCCAATTTGTCACACATATCATATAATTTTAGTACCTCAGATATGACTGATGAGTTGGTGGGACTGGATTGATGAGGTGATGAGACTTCAAAGGATAAGTTCGCCATGAAGATGGTCTGAGCAGTGGGTTCATCATCAAATTTACACCCTTAGCCCCTCAATATAATTATTTACAGTTTAGGCACTGAGTTTTCAGACTTTACAAAAATGGTCCCTCTATTTAAATAAAATACAATTCTATTTAATAATTATATATAATTCCATTTTTTTAATCCTTTTAATCACAAAACTAAGACATTTAACCCTTATACCAATTTTTATGAAATCCAACCTGATCTTACTGATGTTTCTAACATAACCCTTCAGTTTACTAATTTACAAAACACCCCCACTAATTTTCAAAAACAATTCGGTTTTAATTATAATTATACAAATCAAAACCCTAATTTCCAATAATTATAAAATCATGACACAAACCTTAAATATCATTAATTTTCATCAAAACATTCATCCAAACCCTAACCCTAATTCGTGCATGCCTCATTTTTATTTTTTTTCTTTCCTCTTTAATTAAGCCGAATAAAACAATAAACAAAATAAATTACAAACCATGGCCCTAAACTTAAGATATTTTCGAATACAATTTTTACAGGTCACATATATCATATTACATATTTTAAAAATAAATTTGAGGTTCATAAAAATTATATGTGGCCGAATATGAATTTACACGTTTTTAGGTTTTATAATCAATTTAATTCCATCCGAATTACAAAACATGCATGTATCATTTTAAACATTTTTTATGGGCAATATATGATGTAAAGGATGATAAAAAATTACCAGATGAATTTTAGAATGAGAGGATTTGGTGTTGCAAATTTGCGTCTCTCAGTTAGAATAAATCGAGCCAAACAATTTCCACAGCTCACACGATCGAATCCTAAGCCTCAAGGCTATTTTTCGAACTTCCCTTGCATTGGTAGAGACCCAAGAAAAATATGGGAGAAGCAAAAAAAAATCGTATGCTGTCTAGAGGATTTTTTGGGGACTTGTAGGTGTTTTTAAAATTGGTAAATGAGAAAATAAAATGGTAAACCGTGTTATAGGGAGTTTCCATGAGGTAATTTCAGACCTAATTGATTTGGGGGAGTAATTTTCTGATTTTGTAATTATTTCCTTAATTAGCCAATATTTATCTCTTTTTAATTTACAATTTATATTTTAAATGTTAATTATATAATTATAAAAGTATATATATTCGGCCATAATTTTTTTATTTAGGTGAAATGATTACTTTTCTAACTTTTACTTTTATTATAATGATCACACAAAAATATTACATAGCCTAGGTTATTAATTTACAATTGTTTGTGATTTATTTGGGGTTTTACATTAGTTTTTATTCAAATAATTGAATTGTAGGGGCATTTTGGTAATTTAAGCCTGAAGTGAAAATGTGGGTTTTACAGAAAATATGTTTCAGTATGCTGTGGAGTTGAGATACTAATTAGGTGGATATCATTGAGTAGTACTATATGGATACAAATTTGAGGTACAAGACTGAAGATATCATTCTTAAATAAGAATGGGATGGTCACTGAACCTCTGAACCAGTCACACTGGGTCACTGAACCCCTTAACATAAAACATGTCACACGAACCCTCAAAGCTGAATCCCTACTCACTGAACTCCAGTCGCTGAACCCCCTGAACCCCTAGGTCACTGAACCCCTTGATCACTGAACCCTACCCACTGAACCTGAACCTGACTTATTTAATCCCCTGACCCTTAACTCATAACCTGAACCTGAACCTTAGTTACGAACCTCCTTTCCTGAACTCACCAACTGAACCCCCAGTCCCTCACTTACCACCAATCACCCTAGGCTATTTGNGGATATCATTGAGTAGTACTATATGGATACAAATTTGAGGTACAAGACTGAAGATATCATTCTTAAATAAGAATGGGATGGTCACTGAACCTCTGAACCAGTCACACTGGGTCACTGAACCCCTTAACCTAAAACATGTCACACGAACCCTCAAAGCTGAATCCCTACTCACTGAACTCCAGTCGCTGAAACCCCTGAACCCCTTGGTCACTGAATCCCTTGGTCACTGAACCCCTTGATCACTGAACCCTACCCACTTAACCTGTACCTGACTTATCTAATCCCCTGACCCTTAACTCATAACCTGAACCTGAACCTTAGTTACGAACCTCCTTTCCTGAACTCACCAACTGAACCCCCAGTCCCTCACTTACCACCAATCACCCTAGGCTATTTGTATATTCAAATAGGGGGAGACTGTTGGGTCCAAAATTTGACCCAATTGGCCCTGACAAGATTTGACAATAAAATAGCCTAACTTGCTGAATAAAATAGTAAGTTAACCTTAAACATCAACAAGTCACCGAGTGAACAGTCACTCAGTGAGTTACCTTCAGGATGTTCAGACCGAGTCTAAGAAGAAAGATTCAATCATTCAGTGAGGCGGTACTCAGTGAATGATCCCTGAGCCAAAGAAGAAGGTAATGGAGTTAGTGAGTGATGACAATAACTCACTAACTCCCTGAAACTATCTCTACAACATACTGATTAATATGGGCAGTAACTTCCAAAAAGAGAAGTCAAAGCATAGTGCAAGGAATTGCCATAGAAGTGAGAATATCAGTTATGACAATTCCAAAAGGATGGTTGGTGGTTTTCTAAAAGAGGAAGATGAAGAGGGACCACTTATAGTAGATGACAACTCACACCTAACCCCACATACTTTGTTTTGTTTTCTGCATATATAGATGTTTGTTGTAATAGAGATAGTGTGAATTCTAAACAAACAAAAATACTTAGTATTAGTTGATAGGATTCCCCTCTCATTGAATCTCAAGCTTAGCTTGGATCAATGAGAGTTTATTGTCATTCTAACGGGGATAATATACCGAAATTATCCCGTAAAGAAGCTGAAGATGTTATCATGTAGTCATGTTGGTATTGAGTAATCTTGTCACTTTTGTTCATTATTATTAATGAAGTTCTTATTTATGTTTATCAAGATTTGCTCAATTCTCATGGACCAACATATATGTTGCACGTAAAAATATGAAAATAGAGGCCCCTTTCTATAGTTGTCGAGGTGATTTTGAAACATTTGTGTTAAGTATAGTTTTGTGATTCTAAGTGTTTTAAGTGTATGTGACATGTATGCAATGCATGGAAACGAAACGTGCAATTAGAAAGTATTGAAAAGGGAGAATATCGACTTACAACACCTTTCGGTGGTGATGAGATTGAGTGTACGAGAAAGAAAACGAGGAAAGAGCAACACTTGAAAAACCCTTGTAAAACAATGACCCACGTTCCAACTTATAACCTAAGTACTTATATTTTCAACCCAAAACTTGTGTGATTCGACAGTACCAAGAAAGATAGAAGTGAAGATTATGTGTTTGAAGTTTTTGTGAGTTTTGGAAAGTGTGGTGAGAGTGAGTTGTGATCGAGGGTATTTATAGGAGGAACAAGAGAGTTTTGTGAATGTTGTAAAGGTGTGTGTGTCGAGCATGCCCTTGAAAAGTCATGTCAAGGGGGAGACAAAAGAGATTCAAAGGTGATTGTTTGGTCAAGTCGAGTGATGGGAATAAGACATGGTGCTATGTTATACTTTGGATTTGTTTATGATTAGGTGAAAGGATTAAGGGAGAATACTTGTGAACCTAGCATGTCCTAATCGATTATTTTATGAGGCAAGGAAGAACATGTGACACAATGTTAGGTGTTTAGGGACACATTATCCTTTGGATAATATGGTTTGGAAAAAGGTGGTATGGAGTAGATGATTAGTTTAATGGTTTAGGCTTAAGAAGGTAGGGTGTTTTGGTGAGCATGGCACGCAAAGGAGAAGGAAGGAGGGAAAAGGAGTGGGTTGTGTAGTGATGTTGGGTAACATGGAGAGGGTTTTGAAATGACAATGCATTGTTGGGTGGCTTTGGTGTTGGGTCGACAAAGAGAGAAAAGAAAAGAGTGAAACGTGATTAGTAAAATGTTTGTGTTGTGTTTAGTTTATGTTTTGGTTTCTGTGGTGTCGAAAGAAGGAAAATGAAAGTCGAACTTGGTTTGTGGTTTGATGTCGGGTTCGAGCCGAATGATAAGCAACGAAAAGGGACATGAAATGGTGAATTATGTTTTGTGAAATGTGATTTGATACCTTGTGTTATTTTTGAGAATTTGGATTTGAAATTGTTGTGTGGGCTTGGTGATAGCAGCGGCCCAAACAAGAAAGAAGAAAGAAAATGTGGTGGTGGGCTTGTGGTGGATCGAAGGCCCAAAGCAAATAAAAGAGAAAGAAAAAAAATGTATATATATTCTTTTTTTAGACTCGATTAGATTAGCGTAGTTTGATTTGTTTTGGTGTATTTCTAAGTGATGAAGTCGAGGTTAAAAGTGTTTGTGTATATCCCTTGCGCTCAATGAATGTGCTACAAGAATATTATATGTTCCTTATAAAGCTAGTTTAATAAAATATACTAAAAGTGTCCTTGGTTACTTGTTTGACCAAAAAGGAGGAAAAGGGGGAAAAAGAACAGTGTCATGTTGGAGGATAAAGAAACATAATATCCAAAGGGTTTTACATGTTTCAAAAAGTAAGTATGGTGTATATGGTTGTTTATTTGTTTAGGCAGTGTGTTAGAGAGAAAATAGGGTGGCTTGACTTGGGTTGCTTGTTCTTGTACTCAAAGTTGAAAAGAGAAAGAGGTGAGGTTGTGTTGGGGTTTTAAAGACATAAGAACCAATGGGTAATATAGTTTAGAAAAGTGAGATATGGTGTTTAGGATTGTTTATACTTGTGTGTTGGATGGCCCAAATAAAAGAAAAGAGATAGATGAGCTAGTATAGAACTCGAGGCCCAAGAAAGTAAAAGAGGTGTTAACGGGCTAGTGTTTATGTAAAATCATGTTGGTGTCGGCCCAAATATAGATACGAGAATTTGACAGTGATACATATATATATCGTATAGTATAGTTATAAGATTAAATATATACTATATTACATATATATATATTACATATAATATATAATATTAGTATAATATATATAGTAATATATAAGTATATATATATATATATAATATACTATATAATTATATATAATATATATAATAAAATTATAATATATATATATTATATAATATATACTATAGTATAATATATAATGTTAGTTATGTATGTATATTATAATATACTATTATACATACTAGTAATATAGTATAATATATTATTATATAATATATAATATATATAGGTATATATTATATTATATATATATAATATATACTATGTATATATATATAATATATCAGTCACAGTGTCCAGTTTAAGGTGTCCTTCGCAAGTGGAAAGTATTCGTGTTAACCTCCATGGGTACACCCAAGACTGACTAAAGTGATATCGGGTGTAATTATTGCATAACGGGTGATATTCCAAAAGTGACTACGTGATATCGGTTGTTAAAAAAATAAATTAGACCACAATAAATGGCTTTTGTTATCATTGGATTAAAATTGATGGGTTTAAAGCATTAATAAATGCATGGGAAATTAGAAGCATTACAGTTTTGACTATCCTGTCATCTTCAATGGTTTATCCGAAGCATGTCAGACATTCCTTAAGATGTCTAAGAATATCACTATGGAAATATTTAGTTATTCCAAGGGGAGAGGAATGATCCAGCATCACATGCATATTTTCTTACATGCATAATACCTTAGAGGATCACATGGTTCATCATGAATAACCTGACATTTCCTTTCACCTTGCTTTAGATTCCTATCTCATTACAAAGAGTTACTTTTCATTGATTTTCTCACGTGTGATTTGATTGCTCATAAACTCTTTTGTCAACGTTGCTTCCTAGCATTTGAACATTTCAGTTTGAAGCCACTCATCATATCGTGTTGCATTTGTGAACTGGTGTCTTGCATTGAACTTTCTGAGAATCTATCGACTTTGGATTATTGGTGTTAGTTACTTCACTCAAGTTAGACTTTAATTGGGCTATTTGAGCCCTCAACATTCGAATCGTGTTCGTGTGAGCTTGAATTTTTCATCCCGTTTGGTTAATTCAAAACACACATCAAATTCAGGAGCATCCATAGATGTCTTGGCATTTGAGATTTTGATTCTTTCTTCTAGATGTTGGAACTTTAATTGCAAATTAAGATTATCAACTTCTAGTTTTGAAAAATTCCTGACCATGTTATCATGGTCATCATTTTGAATTTTTTGATGAAGTTTCAAATTCTCCCCCTCAAGCTCAACAACACGATTCTGGTAAACATTCAATGCAACAGACATCTCATAAAATTGACAAGCAGATAATGCAGAGTCAGTGGCAGTATAAAATACAACTTGTGCAAGACAATTAGCAATCAGCTCCTCATGCATGATGAGGATGTTTTTCTTTTTAATTTCACAGCTTTTAAGATCCATTGCAATCTGTTTTCCTTCATTTTCAACAGTTTTATACACCTTTTTCATATCAGTCACATCTTTGTTTAGGGTGTTTTGAAGTTCCTCAAAATGTTCTTTAATAAGCTTAAAGAATGGCATAACCTCAGTTAAATAACATTCTTTTGTTTGTTCAAAACCCCTTTCCCCTTCAGTAATACCTGTTGGCGTAATTCTCTTTTTACATGTTTTGTCAAACTCGGCGAATAATTGACTAAGAACATATAAACTATTCAGGGTATTATTTTGTGTTGGGAGAGTTAAAGGGACAAGATGCATGGGTGTATTGTGTGGGTATATCATTAGTTCAGCAATCTTAAGCATGGTACGGGTTTCTCCCACAACCCTTTCAGCTTGCATTTTTTCAAAATCTAAGTTCCAAAATATTTGCTCTGGAGTTAACCTTTTTTGGGGAACAAAAACTGTTATTCTATTATCTTTAGAGTAATCATATTTGTATAAGATTTTATTTTTAATGCACTTGGGATCCTTTAATTTTTTATCTAATTTTGCTCGTGTTTCATCTTTAATCTCATTTGACTCATCAAAGGATGTCACATCAGAGGGGGGTTGATCTGGCTCAAGAAAAACATTAGCATCATACAATGCAGGTTGGGTAGTTCTAACGCTCCTAAGGAAATTTGATTTGGGCCTGCCTACATCCTTTATACTATGTTCATCACACAACATTTTATGATTATGAATCATTTGTGCAGTTTGAATGGTTTGGCCTTTCATGTACAGATTATCTTCAAGTTTGTTTTTCAACGTCTTTATTTTGGAAATATCATTTAAGAGTTTTGTTTCTGTTACATGAAAATCATGTTTCAAGGTAGTTACCTTTTCTTGAATCTCCCTTTTTTTTAACAGATTGATCAAGTTGTGTTTGTAACAAGTATAACTCTCTTTTTAATGCTTCTTCCCTTAAATCACTTTTAGGTATAACTGCACGCATATGCCAATCCATTTTTTGTTCCCGCTCAGTGAGTTCAAATTTTGCACGTTGTTCATTCATGGTCACTTGCTCCTTAAGGATATTAACTCTAGTGGTCAGTGTGTCATTAGGAACAAATAAGGTATTTTCATGCATCTCATAATCATTAACCACAGAAGATGCAACACTAGGAACAACAGGCTCATCGTCGTGACTCACATGTTGCTCATATGAGATAATATCAGTATTTCCCATTTTTGCAGCATCTAACTCAAGATCATTGGATTGTTGTTCTTTGCAAGACATCTTTTGTTCATGCATCACATTCATATTATGAACATTGGAAGATTCTCCACGATGTACAATAGCTTCTTTGTCATGATTCACATGTTGTTTGATTGGGAAATTATCGCTATTTTCCAACTGAACATCATTTGACTCGACGACATTTGTCTGTTGTACATTGTAGAAAGTCTTTGGTTCATCCAATTTGTCACACATATCATATAATTTTAGTACCTCAGATATGACTGATGAGTTGGTGGGACTGGATTGATGAGGTGATGAGACTTCAGAGGATAAGTTGGCCATGAAGATGGTCTGAGCAGTGGGTTCATCATCAATGTCTGAGTCGAATATATCACAATCATCAGCTTGGAAGATGTTCGGATCATTAAGGGCCAGATCTTGAACTGGTTGGTCATCCACATCGGCATCAAATGTATTCCCTTCATCGCCAGCAAGAAATGCCAAGTCTTCCTCATTCAGCACAGCTCCATTCTCTTGTGCCTGCATAAGCAACATCTTGTCCTTGAAGTAGTCTGAGTTCTGAGGACGTTTTGGCTGTGTGCAGTTTCTTGCAATGTGACCCAAACCTCCACAGTTGTAGCACTTAGGTTGCCTTCTTTGTCCCTGATTAACATTCCCGATCCTGTTTTACACATTGCCTCGAGCAACATTTCTTTGATTCACATTCTGTCTACCTTGAACATTCTGTACCATCACTCTTCCATCTTCCACAACAGCCTGATTACGTGGATTAGAAGATGTTCTAAGTTGGTTGTTGGTTTGTGGAAGTGTAGCTCTGAATTGTTGGACGAGTAAAGACACTTGGTTGGAGAGATTTTCAATCATCTTGCCAGTATGAGAATACCCTAAGTCAAGATGGGTGTTCATGGCAGTTGGTGATTGCAGGGATGATTGGTCCAAGGATGACAAAGGTTGATTGATCGGCAACATACTAGTCATGAATGCAAGTGAATCATTGGTAGCAGTTGGATTGAGTTTTCCCCTTAATTGATGATCATAAATGATGAGACGAAAAATGTTACGTTTTTAGGGGTCGGTTTGAGTCCTAATTCGTATGTTTTTGGTTTGGATTTAACCCAAAGTCGTTTCTTTTCTCATTTTAGGTACTTTTGAAGGGAAAATCACAAAAGAAGCATTGTCGGGCGTTTTCGGAGTGAAAAAGTGCGGAAAACGACAAAAACTCAAAAGACCTTAAAGATCACACAAGGTGACGCCGTCACACTTTACAAGGTGACGCCGTCAGGAACAAGTGAAGTCCAAAATTGGAAAAATACTCGTGACGGGCCAGAGAGTTCGTAGTGCAAATTGGTGATGCCGTCAACCAAGGCCGTCAGATCTGGAACCAGCAATTATGACCACGTCAAGGAAGGCCGTCTGAAAACCCTAATCGCCGAGCTGACGACATCACCTACTGGGTTGACGCCGTCAGCCCGCGTTTTCTATATATATAGAACGATTTTTCTTTATATATATATAACTTGGAGAACTAGAGTCGAATTTTGGTGTGAAGAACTTTAGGGTTAAACCCTAGTTCGTGTATTAGTGACCTTAGACGGTATCCTAACCCCTCTAACTTGCATGTTTAATCCAAGATAAGTCTT
>LBNU01003086.1:16530-27417 GCA_014162995.1 Artemisia annua
TTTGCAGCATCTAACTCAACATCGTTGGATTGTTGTTCTTTGCAAGACATCTTTTGTTCATGCATCACATTCATATTATGAACATTGGAAGATTCTCCACGATGTACAACAGCTTCTTTGTCATGATTCACATGTTGTTTGATTGGGAAATTATCGCTATTTTCCAACTCAACATCATTTGACTCGACGGCATTTGTCTGTTGTACATTGTAGAAAGTCTTTGGTTCATCCAATTTGTCACACATATCATATAATTTTAGTACCTCAGATATGACTGATGAGTTGGTGGGACTTGATTGATGAGGTGATGAGACTTCAGAGGATAAGTTGGCCATGAAGATGGTCTGAGCAGTGGGTTCATCATCAATGTCTGAGTCGAATATATCACAATCATCAGCTTGGAAGATGTTCGGATCATTAAGGGCTAGATCTTGAACTGGTTGGTCATCCACATCGGCATCAAATGTATTCCCTTCATCCCCAGCAAGAAACGCCAAGTCTTCCTCATTCAGCACAGCTCCATTCTCTTGTGCCTGCATAAGCAACATCTTGTCCTTGAAGTAGTCTGAGTTCTGAGGATGTTTTGGCTGTGTGCAGTTTCTTGCAATGTGACCCAAACCTCCACAGTTGTAGCACTTAGGTTGCCTTCCTTGTCCTTGATTAACATTCCCGATCCTGTTTTACACATTGCCTCGAGCAACATTTCTTTGATTCACATTCTGTACCATCACTCTTCCATCTTCCACAACAGCCTGATTACGTGGATTAGAAGACGTTCTAAGTTGGTTGTTGGTTTGTGGAAGTGTAGCTCTGAATTGTTGGACGAGTAAAGACACTTGGTTGGAGAGATTTTCAATCATCTTGCCAGTATGAGAATACCCTAAGTCAAGATGGGTGTTCATGGCAGTTGGTGATTGCAGGGATGATTGGTCCAAGGATGACAAAGGTTGATTGATCGGCAACATACTAGTCATGAATGCAAGTGAATCATTGGTAGCAGTTGGATTGAGTTTTCCCCTTAATTGACGATCATAAACTGCATGCTTCTCATGTTGTTGTAAGTAAGCAAAGAGCTGTTCATAGTTGGTATTTCTCAGTCCTTTGTTAAGCTTCACGGCAGCAACAAAACGATCCCACTCGGGTGACCTATTGTTAACAAACTTAGAGTTGAGTTGGATGTTAGGCATTGTCATTCAGATCATTCTCATATCATTAACAAGCTTGTGAAATCTGACATAGTTGTCGGTGATGTTTTCACCAGGATTCATCTTGAAAGCTCGAATTCATCATACAACTAAGACTCACGATCTTCCTTGGTCAGCTCCGAGCCAGATAGAAGCATTTTGACATTGTCCCAAACAGCTTTTGCTTCCGTGTTGAAGTTGATTAGCTTGTAAACATCTTTGGGAAGTCCTTGGATCACAATGTTAGATGCACGAATGTCAGCATCATAGCGCTTCTTTTCTTCCTCACTAAGGTCATTGTAAGTGCGTGGTTTGTCAATTCCAAAGGTGAATACTCCATCTTCACCGGTGGTGATAACATCTCTTGTAGTCCCCATTTGAAACGGTCCTTCATCAATCGAACGAAGAATGTTTTCACCATTCTCTTTGCCCCTATAGTAGAGTCGGATTCTTTGAGCCCATAATCTGTCCTATCCAGCATAGGAGGGCGGGTATCAGACCCGACAGCTTGAATGTCATCAAAGGTAGTTGCCATGATAGAATCTTAAACGGGATTTTACAACTCTTGTGACTTAAACCGAGAAATCGATTCTTTCTCGGGATTTTACTAAAGTCAACAAAAGAAACCGAGAGATGTAATATGCGAGTTATACTTAGAGCAAGATCTTGGCTAAGTCACAATTAGCATTAAGTGTCAATTCACGACAAGTCAAGTCACAATAGATCTGATTGTAATAAGTCAAGTCGTAAGGATTAACTCACAACGTCAAATCACAATCAGACTAATTGAAACGACTTAAGTCAAAACAATTCACCAAACACAAGTAGTTAACAAATCACTAGAATCTCACCACTGAGTTAATCGCTAAACACCACCAAGTCGCAGGAGCTAATCGCTGAATAGAGGTTAATGGTAATCGCTGAAAAGTAGGTAATCGCTATCTAGAGCTAATCGCTAGTGAAAGCTAATCGTTGGAAGCAGGTAATCACTAGCTGGAGCTAATCGCAAGTGAAAGCTAATCGCTGGAAGTAGGTAATCGCTGGACTAGAGCTAATCGTTGGTGTAAGCGAATCGCTAGAAGGAGGTAAACGCTAGAAACACAAAAAGACACAGTGTACTAAACGCTACCACTAACCGCCAAGCCAGTCACTATCTAGCGTTTTGTCCGTTTGTCCAAAAATGGTAAACTCTGCAAATCGCTGGACCTAATCGCTACCTTATCAGAGCTAATCGCTACGAAGAACTACAACCAGAAGAGCTAATCACTATCAAGCAAAACGTCCCAAAATCCTTCAAACTCCAAGCTAACAAATGATATAGCCTATCCAACTGAAGAACTAAGTAAATCTAACATCGCTAATCACAAAAGTACACCCATAACACTTCATATATCAAAAACAAGATCAAACCAAGATGTTTTCCTAGAAAACTATTCTTTTTTTTGGGTAAAGGGATCTCCACCCTGGCAAAATATATTAACCAAAGAAACGTTTAAAGTACAATGGAATGTGGCTGAAATACCACATTAACCTCAAGCAACCGCTTGAACAACCACTAGATCATTTACGACATGCCATAAATGATCAACTAGCTACCAACTACTAGAACAACCATGAAAAATAAAAAAAAAAAAACATGTAAAACACTTAGACAAATCCACAAAATGGATTACTTCCTCGAACTGCCTTGAACCTGAAAATCGAATAGCTTGTTATATTCCTCCAATTGCCCAGGTAAGTCAAGGACCTGGGCAGCATAATCATCAGAAAAATAACCTTCAAGCTCGTTATGTCCTCCTGCTGATGACAAGTAATTATTCATAGGATCGTTTGGCTCAAAAACCTCATCATCACTATCAGAGACAACCACATCACCCACCTTAGAGAATGGGTTTCCCTTCTTACGACCATCAACCACCGGAACAGGTTTCCCATTATCATCCACAAGCGTTCCTTTCCCATCAATAATAAGCTTTTCAAGCTTATCAATTTTCTCGGCAATAGGGGTACTTGGTTTTCCAAACTCAATAGACTCATCAACCTCATGGTCACTATCAATCTCCATTACATGCCCGCTTTGCTCCCCTAGCGACGGTGCAACCTCAGGCCCCAATTCAGAACTTGTCACCTCCTCACTAAGAGCACCAAATGGGTTCTTAGTGATGATATCACTTAAATCATCATGAATATACTTATTAGGAGTATGCACACCACTCTTTGCTTGATTAACCGGTTGATCTTGAGCGGCATGCACATTAGGGCCACTAGCATTCTTATGTACATCACTTTTAGCTTGATTATCCAATAAGTTATCCTTAGAAACTTCCTTAGGAACAGAGGGTACCTTGTTAGTACCATTACCTTTTGAAGACGACGCTCCATCAGATCCCACTTTCTTATTCGAAACTGGCTGCCAACGATAATTCAATGTAACCCTAGGTTTAGAAAATCGAACTCCATCAATAACCTTCTCATGAGTTGGCTCTTTTCCCTTACCTTTACGTTTAGCAGCAGCTACAAATCCTTCCTCATCAACATTAGTCTGAACATTATGTTGTTTAACATTCTTAGGGCATGCAGCATCATTATGGTCAAAGATTTTGCATGAAGCACAACGAGGCAGCTTCCATTCATATTCAATATCAACGCGCACCAACGAATGACCTAGACCATTCGAAAATGGAATAGCCACAACCACATGATCCATTAACGCGGCAAGAGATGATATTTCAACAAGAGCACGAGCATATGAATTCTGACCCCAAGACTTAACACACATAGAACTAGTGTATGAATCCAACATAATAGGCTTACCAATTTGAGTCGTAATCAAACTTAATCCAACCTCCGTATAAGCAACAATTGGAACATTATGTAATTTCAACCATACGGGTGCTGAAGTAACTTCCTCCTTAGCAAGCGTAGTATTAGGGGTCCAAATGTTTAGGAAAATGGGCATTGAACGAATCAACCACGGCCCCGACTCTAACACTTTATCCATACCATCCTTAGTAGAGAATTGAAACAAAAAGAATCCATTATTCAACATCACACGTTCCAACCCAAACTTTGCCCATGTATTCTTAACATAATTCTCCACTATAGGAAAAGCAAGCCGTTTCCCAATAAAATACCCATAAAGAGTATTAGCAAACCTGGCTGAAACATCCTCAATCTCTTTTAAAGGAATTGTGACATGAGCCCCTTCCACTCGCTCCTCATTACGGAGCTCACATATGTTCACGGATTTAAAAGCATTCTTAGTTTTAAACATCGAAGCATAAGAGAGCTTAGGCTTATTTTGTGAACTATCCTCACTAGAATTCTTACCATCATCATTAGTATTCCCACTCCCAACAATTGTATCTATAGTTTGCGAACCACTAGTTTGATCGGCCAAACTAGGAGAAGACTCCACATCGCTAGTACCCTTACGAGCACTATTATTCAGAAACCCTTTATTCATCTCTCTAACACCACGACCAAAACACAAACAAGAAGAAGGAACCAGCAACCATAAGCAATCGAACAGTAAACAAAAGAAAACCCTAACATAAAAGTTAGGGTTCTAACCGTGCGCACCCAAACACTAACCCTCAGCCATAATATGTTAAAACGATCAAAGTAAATTATAAAAGAATTCTAATCTCCACTGACCCACTATGTAACTTAAATAAATTAAGAATGCAACGATGGGATCAATTGAGAAAAGAAGAAAATTAATGATCGTCCAATAAAAATCTAGAAAACTATTCTAACCAACTAAAACCACAAAACCACACCAAATCCGAATATCCAAGGCCCTAAGATGAAACCTTGGCTCTTGATACCAATTGTAGGATAAACATTAATTCATAAACATGATTACACAAGGTGGTTTGGTCGTTGGTTATGTAGAGAGAGAAAGAGAAGTGGGAGCCTATTCTAGAGAGAGAAAGTGAAAGAGATTAGATTGAATATAATGAAAGGTCCAACCCTTCCCATGAGTGGGAAGGGCTTTATATAGTTACAACTTAAACGCCCACTCTCGGGTTGTGGATCAGGTATACAGTGGGTAAAGACCCGTCCTTCTTCCACGATGTTACCTAACTATTACTAACTACTAACTAAAAGGATAAATACTACAAGCTACATAATGCTGAACTATACTCGGGGTGACCGAGTCTTTCATATGAATAAACATATTCCTAACAGACATTGTTGGAGGATGAAGTTTTTGGGATAGGATGATGTTGAGTAGGCTCAAGTCAATAAGGTTGGAGAATTCTTGAGCCTTGATTGAGTGTAGGGAGTTGACATTTGGTAATGGAGTTGGTAACAAAGGTGGCAATGAATGATCTTGAGGAGTTGGGTTTGTATGCTCATTGTGAGTGGATGGTGGTCCATTTTATGGTTGAGAGGCAAATAACGAAAATGATGAAGATGATGCCTCATGTTGTGATGTGGGATTGGAAGTAGCATGGTGTTGTTTGAGTTGTTTGAGTGGTTCATGAAATTGCCAAGGCTTTGTTTCTTCCTCCATATGGGTTTGACCGATATTCTTGGTTTTCTAGGAGGTGACATTTTGTGGGATGACATTGAGAAGGAGGAAGGTTATGCCATGACAATGGAAATAGGAAGTAAGGGTTTAAGTAGATGAGGAAGTTTGCAAGAATAGCAAAGCATGCATGCTTGGTTAAATTAGTTCAAATGATGTTTAAGCAAATTAGGAATGTGTATAAGACCTAAGGGTAGTCTGGTCAATCATGCAGGAACATAAAAGTCATGACACACAAACAAAGGGACGGTCCTGTAAACGGGTGGACGGTCCTTTATCGTTTGGGGGACCGTCGGTCGATAAGGGACCGCCACCAGAAGGTTTGCCAGTTTTCAGAAAATGTTTCTAGTGTGTGCCTACATGAAACATATGTGGAGATGTGATTATCTCGACCCTAAAAGAAAGAAAATCCTAAGAGATAATTCAAAGTCTCCTAATTTCAATCTTGCTCATCTTTCCATGTTGATAAAATATTTGTTACATGATCCGATAAAGGATTTGAGCGCATCGTGCATGCATGGAAAAACGTTTTTGAGTTATATTAACAATGCAAGAAAAATTGATTTTTCCTATTCACGAGAAGATTTTGAACATATGAATTGGGGTTTTTATACACAAAATAAAGTTTTCTTATTATCATGCAATAATGGTTGTTAAAAAAGAAATTATTACTTCCCCAATTTTAATTTTTGTGTGCAAAAGAATGCTAGACTCAGATTAGAGGAGATAAACTTATTATGTTATCTAAGATGATATATGTTCCATCATTCCTAATCCTAAGCGAAGGTAAAAGAATGGTTCACGCTTAATGTAACAATTTGCATTTTCGGGTTACTATTCATTCCCGGAAAAGTTACTATTCATCCTCGGGATTTTTACTATTCACTTTTACTATTCACTCCCGATACCCGCACAACCTTTTGACTAATACATTTTAAATGACCTTGCCTAATCATATACCTAGTCATCAACTAGATATTATTTAGATAATATCTTATAAAATATCTCATTAAGAGAAGTCAAGTTGAAATTCTCTTCTTAAAATATCTTAACTAGATATTAAACAATTCCGGTTTTAGGTTTTTAAGACTTTAAGCATCCCGATATAACCTATCACTCATTTAATATGCTAATATAGAGTATATTGATAAGTTGTAACATATTAATAAGTTTCATATTTTTAGGATACCCAGTTTGAAGTTTCGTGACTTTACGACTTACTAGTTAGCGATTAACGGGACCAAAACTCACTACGTAACTTATATAAGGCCAAGATTCATCCACCTAGTCCCTTCCCCTTGTATATGAACGTGTATACCATGGCCTTGGTGGCTTGGTGAGAGCCATGGAACCATTAAGCACTCATGTGTTACATTAGGAGCCTTAGAAAGACTTATGGCCTAAAAACTTCCAAGTATGCATCATGTGTTTCATTTTAGACCATACCTTAGTGTAAACTAACCTCCTCAAGGTCTTATAAATACCCCTTCCCCTCTTGAAGTCGTTCACAACACAAAACAAACACAAACACTCTTATTTTGATTTCAATCTTCAAGTTATACTACAAAGTTAATGGCCTAGTTATTCTCTACACAGATATAGTGTTGTTTTGATCATTCCATGGTTGAATTAGGAGCTACACAAGGGTTCAAGGGCTGAATTCATAAGGTTTCTACAAGGCTTATATCAAGGCTAGCAAATGGTTACAAGACTTGGGTAGAAGGATTGGAAGCTAGGGATTTTGTTGAAGGATTTAGTTTAGTGATTCTAGATCTTGGTTCTAGTTAATTTCTTCACAAGGATTGTAAGCAAACTCCGATATCTACCTTTGAATCCTATTAATATTAGTATTTCATATATGTAATATGTTCTATATGCTTATTACACTTGATTATGCTTGGATAATCGGACTAAAACACTAGAAACATCGTAAGGACTATGTTTGCAAAATAGAAACTGGACAGGAGGGTATAAATGGAAATACTGGGCAAAATTCGTGAACTCTGAAACTTAGTTAAAAACATAGGCTTATATATGGATGTCCTGTGGTCGTTTCCCCGAGTGGCTCATGCCGTAACTCATCCCGATGATTAAACTAGAGCTAAAACGGTAAAACATGTCAAAATCTGACTAACAGATTTCGTTGGACAAAACGGGACAGTTCTGGTCGTTTCTGGAACTCGTCGTAGTTTTATGAAATGTAGCTAAGACATAAACTTAAAAGTAGAAAAAAGCCTCGCATCCTAAAGTATTGTAGAACTCAAAATATGGCCTTTGCCACGGGACTGCTGAGTGCTGTCTAAATTTCGGTATTAAAATGCAAGTGTGAATTAGTAATTTGAATCATGTTATGATGTAAATAAGGATGTAAAGTCACTATAAATTATATATATACATTCAAATACAAATTTCAAAGACATAGAAACCAATTTATTACCTTTTACGTGTTAAGATTAAACATAGACATAAAGTTAGAATAACTATATTTATAAAGACCGTAACGTAACCAATATTAATACTTGACCACTTTTACTTACAAACGTTAAACATCCAAGCATAATGAATGTAATAAATATATAAGGCATGTTTATATATTCACTTCGTTGTTTTAGAACCTAAGACATGATATCATATTCTAGGTTGCGCGTAGAGATTTTCCTGGCTTATCCATCGATTCCGTTATACGTTGTGATATCATTAGTTCAAGGTGAGTTTGTAGCCCAGTTTTACTTTACTATTTTCTAAACTCTTTAGCGAGATACATGCTTAATTGCTTTCAAATTCGTTCCGCTGTGCTAGATCACTTTGTTTTCTTTCAAATAACTTATGTGCCGAATCATTATTCTAAATGATTTATGATAGGATACATTGTAATACCTAAAATTTAAAACTTTGCTAAATGTCCAAAATGCGATTGTAATTTAAAAACTAAATAAAAGCTTAAATAAAATACAAATAAAATCCCAAACACTTGTAAAACTTTAACAAATGATAATTATTAATTTTCTNGCTGAATTCATAAGGTTTCTACAAGGCTTATATCAAGGCTAGCAAAGGGTTACAAGACTTGGGTAGAAGGATTGGAAGCTAGGGATTTTGTTGAAGGATTTAGTTTAGTGATTCTAGATCTTGGTTCTAGTTAATTTCTTCACAAGGATTGTAAGCAAACTCCGATATCTACCTTTGATTCCTATTAATATTAGTATTTCATATATGTAATATGTTCTATATGCTTATTACACTTGATTATGCTTGGATAATCGGACTAAAACACTAGAAACATCGTAAGGACTATGTTTGCAAAACAGAAACTGGACAGGAGGGTATAAATGGAAATACTGGGCAAAATTCGTGAACTGTGAAACTTAGTTAAAAACATAGGCTTATATATGGATGTCTTGTGGTCGTTTCCCCGAGTGGTTCATGCCGTAACTCATCCCGATGATTAAACTAGAGCTAAAACGGTAAAACATGTCAAAATCTGACTAACAGATTTCGTTGGACAAAACGGGACAGTTCTGGTCATTTCTGGAGCTCGTCGTAGTTTTATGAAATGTAGCTAAGACATAAACTTAAAAGTAGAAAAAAGCCTCGCATCCTAAAGTGTTGTAGAACTCAAAATATGGCCTTTGCCACGGGACTGCTGAGTGCTGTCTAAATTTCTGTATTAAAACGCAAGTGTGAATTAGTAATTTGAATCATGCTATGATGTAAATAAGGATGTAAAGTCACTATAAATTATATATATACATTCAGATACAATTTCAAAGACATAGAAACCAATTTATGACCTATTACGTGTTAAGATTAAACATAGACATAAAGTTAGAATAACTATATTTATAAAGACCGTAACGTAACCAATATTAATACTTGACCACTTTTACATACAAACGTTAAACATCCAAGCATAATGAATGTAATAAATATATAAGGCATGTTTATATATTCACTTCGTTGTTTTAGAACCTAAGACATGATATCATATTCTAGGTTGCGCGTAGAGATTTTCCTGGCTTATCCATCGATTCCGTTTACTTTACTATTTTCTAAACTCTTTAGGGAGATACATGCTTAATTGCTTTCAAATTCTTTCCGCTGTGCTAGATCACTTTGTTTTCTTTCAAATAACTTATGTGCCGAATCATTATTCTAAATGATTTATGCTAGGATACATTGTGTTCATATTTGGTAAGTATGCGGGTTCTAATTTCAATATATGCCCTATTGTGTGACTATTGCTAAGTAACTATTATTACGTTATTACTAGTGGTTAGGATATATTGACAGTAGTCTTTGGGAAGTGGCTCCCAGTTATCTTTGGGAAGTGGCCCAGTAGTCTTTGGGAAGTGGCTCCCAGTAGGTCTTTGGGAAGAGGCTCCCAGCATGTGCATTTTAGTGACTAGCAGTAATCTTTGGGAAGAGGCTCCCAGTATGTGCATTTTAGTCTAAAAGTCTCCCAACATAAACGGAGCAACACTAAGTGCAATTATGTGAACTATTAAGACTATTTGTGTTTTTGACTATAATATGTACTATCTTTTAGCAGTGGATTGTGAACACACAGGTTGCAAATGTTGTATGGGCGGGATTTGCAACTGAGTGGATTTACAATGCCTTTGCTATGTGAACATTCTTTAAAGACTTTACAAACAAACACTATGAACTCACCAACCATTGTGTTGACACTTTAGCATGTTTATCTCAGGTTAGTAAGGCGATTGCTAGTGCGTGGAACATAGAGTCAAGCTGCATATTCTGAAGACTTATGCTTTTATCATTTATCATTCGAAACATTTTGTAAATATTTATATATTACACATTGGGACCTCAAGTTTGTAACTCTGATTTTATTAATCGAATGGTAACTTTTTAAAACGTCTTATTTAGAGGTCGTTTTCTATAACTTGTACTTTGTATTATGAAGTAGCACTCCGGTGACACAATCTTACGCTGCGGTATTTTGGGGGTGTTACACTTAAGGGGTTTAGTGAGAATATCAGCTATGTTTTCCTCCGTTGGAACTTTTTCAATAGATATGTTACCCTTTTGTACGTTATCCCTAAGAAAATGGTGACGAATTTCAATGTGTTTGGTACGAGACTGTTGCACGGGGTTTTTACTTAAATCTATTGCTCCTTTATTATCACACATGATTGGAATATC